>CAUDMG010001305.1:0-215541 GCA_958450375.1 Homarus gammarus
ACTCTGTTTTATTTCAAACAAAGCCTGTTCAACGAGCTTATGGCGCCGTGAACCTCTAATGGGGACTACCCGTATCACGTAGGTGGGCAGAGTAACGTTTTACCATATCCCTCTTCGAAACACGAGGATCCATATATATTCTATTAGCCCAATAAGGCACGCGGGCTTCTACATACAATCAACACCTCACCCCGCCAGGATTCGAACCCAAGGCCCACGAGCCCATTACTGTGATCGGGGAACGCTACATGTGGACCACTAGGATACTAAAAGCAGTCCTAGACTCTGTTATATTTCACACAAAGCCTGTCCAACGAGCTTATGGCGCCGTGAACCTCTAATGGGGACTACCCGTATCAAGTAGGTGGTCAGAGTAACGTTTTACCAAATCCGGCTTCGAAACACGAGGATCGATATATATTTCATTAGCCCAATAAGGCACGCGGAATTCTACATACAATGAACACCTCACCCTGTCAGGATTCAAACCCACGGCCCACGAGCCCATGACTGTGACCGGGGAACGCTACCTCTTTAACCACCAGGATACTAAAAGCAGTCCTAGACCCTGTTATAATTCAAACAACGCCTCTTCAACGAGCTTATGGCGCCGTGAACCTCTAATGGGGACTACCCATATCACGTAGGTGGTCAGGGTGACGTTTTACCAAATCCGGCTTCGATACACGAGGATCCATATGTATTTCATTAGCCCAATAAAGCATACAGACTTGTACATACAATGAACACCTCACCTCGCCAGGATTCGAACCCACGGGCAACTAGCCCATGAGTGTGACCGGGGAACACTACCTCTGGAACCACCAGGATACTAAAAGCAGTCCTAGACACTGTTATATATCACACAAAGCCTGTTCAACGAACTTATGGCGCCGGGAACCTCTAATGGAGACTACCCGTATCACGTAGGAGGGCAGAGTAACGTTTTACCATATCCGTCTTCAAAACACGAGGATCCATATATATTTCATTAGCCCAATAAGGCACGCGGAATTCTACATACAATGAACACCTCACCCTGTCAGGATTCAAACCCACGACCCACGAGCCCATGACTGTGACCGGGGAACGCTACCTCTTTAACCACCAGGATACTAAAAGCAGTCCTAGACTCTGTTATACTTCACACAAAGCCTGTTCAACGAGCTTATGGCGCCCTGAACCTATAATGGGGACTTTCCGTATCACGTAAGTGGTGAGAGTAACGTTTTACCAAATCTGGCTTCGAGACACGAGGATCCATATATAGTTCATTAGCGCAATAAAGCACGCAGACTTCTACATACAATGAACACCTCACCCCGCCGGGATTTAAACCCACGGCCCACGAGCCCATGACTGTGACCTCGGAACGCTACCTCTGGACCACCAGGATACTAAAAGCAGTCCTAGATTCTGTTATAATTCAAACAACGCCTGTTCAACGAGCTTATGGCGCCGTGAACCTCTAATGGGGACTACCCATATCACGTAGGTGGTCAGAGTAACGTTTTACCAAATCCGGCTTCGATACACGAGGATCCATATATATTTCATTAGCCCAATAAAGAACACAGACTTCTACATACAATCAACACCTCACCCTGCCAGGATTCGAACCCACGGCCCACGAGCCCACGACTGTGACCGGGGAACGCTATCTCTGGACCACCTGGATACTAAAAGCAGTCCTAGACTCTGTTATATTTCACACAAAGCCTGTTCAACGAGATTATGGCGCCGTGAACTTCAAATGGGGACTACCCGTATCACGTAGGTGGTATAGTGAGTTTTGTCAGATCAAACTAGTGCCAGTAGAAAAACATACACCTTTGAGATTGTTGTTTGCAAATGTGAGACTATGTTATCACCCCAGGGATTATCTTTGATATCACACTTGTTGTTGCTGTCTATATGTGACATCAGTCTCTGTGATGAAGCTTTGGTCTTGGCGGGAGGTGTAATGATTGATTGTCAAACCAAAGCTTACAGCCCAGAATTATGTCACATATAACAGCAAGTATACTACAGACCTCGTGGTACTACCAAATTCCGGGTTGACACGCCTCAGGTCGACCCTAGGGACTTGACCTCGCCCACTAATGATGTGAGTTAGCCGGGTGACCTACAACCTCACCTAACCAAGAAACCCTGGCAGGACCACACCTTCACACAGCTATCCAGATCAAGCCAGTTTAGTGATAATTGGTTAGAGGTGAGAAGCCGGCTGGGCCGACCCCATATAAAGGCCCTACAGTCCCATCCACGGGCATTATCATTCTATTATCATTCTGATTCTGGAGAACATTCGAACATTTCTCTGGAGATTCTCAGAGTCATTCTTGTCTTCTCCCCAGGTCGGGAGGGGGACTTCCCGACCAGACCCCAGCTAAGCAGAAGCCTCCCATAGGAGGCAGCCCAGCCAAGCATCTACTGGGCCTACGTCAGGGTACACGTGAGTCTTGTCAGAACGATTCCTAGGGTGAGTTACCTACTGTGGGAAGTGTATTCATTCAGGTGTGTCAGAGAGTCAGTGTCGAGTAAGGTAAAACATAATGTGTTAGTACCCCGATATAATAGTGATATAAATGTGTCCATGTCATTGAGTGAATTAATAAATTGTTGTATCGAAGAGATGTTTGACAAGTTGTCCCTTTAAGAAGTGATATTTGTGTATTGACATACGAGATAAGATAAGCCTATTGACGCTGAGTAAATAACATCCCGGCCACGCTACCAAGTTTCCTATCTTTACATTCCTACTCTCTACACTTCTTACTTATATATGTAATCTTCTTCTCTCATTGTGTTCTGTCCCGTTATAGTGGTCAGAGTAACGTTTTACCAAATCCGACTTCGAAACACGAGGATCCATATATATTTGATTAGCCCAATAGAGCACAAGGACTTCTACATAAAATGAACACCTCACCCCGCCAGGATTCGAACCCACGGCCCACGAGCGTGACCGGGGAACGCTACCTCTGGACCACCAGGATACTAAAAGCAGTCCTAGAATCTGTTATATTTCACACAAAGCCTGTTCAACGAGCTTATGGCGCCGTGAACCTCTAATGGGGACTACCCATATCACGTAGGTGGTCAGAGTAAAGTTTTATCAAATCCGGCTTCGAAACATGAGGATCCATATATGTTTCATTAGCCCAATAAAGCAAGCGGACTTCTACTTACAATGAACACCTCACCCCGCCAGGATTCGAACCCCCTGGCCCACGAGCCCATGACTGTGTCCAGGGAACGCTACTTCTGGACCACCAGGATACTAAAAGCAGTCCTAGACTCTGTTATATTTCACACAAAGCCTGTTCAACGAGCTTATGGCGCCGTGAACCTCTAATGGGGACTACCCGTATCACGTAGGTGGTCAGAGTAACGTTTTACCAAATCCGGCTTCGAAACACGAGGATCCATATATATATCATTAGCCCCATGAATCACACGGACTTCTATATACAATCAACACCTCACTCTGCCAGGATTCGAACCCCCGGCCCACGAGCCCATGACTGTGACCCGGGAACGTTACCTCTGGACCACCAGGATACTAAAAGCAGTCCTAGACTCTGTTATTTTTCACACAAAGCCTGTTCAACGATCTTATGGCGCAGTGAATCTCTCATGGGGACTACCCGTATCAAATAGGTGGTCAGAGTAACGTTTTACCAAATCCGGCTTCGAAACACGAGGATCAATATATATTTCATTAGCCCAAAAAAGCACGCGGACTTCTACATACAATGAACACCTCACCCCGCCAGGATTCGAACCCACGGCCCACTAGCCCATGACTGTGACCGGGGAATGCTACCTCTGGAAGCACCAGGATACTAAAAGCTGTCCTAGACTCTGTTATATTTCACACAAAGACTGTTCAACGAGCTTATGGCGCCGTGAACCTCTAATGGGGACTACCCATATCACGTAGGTGGTCAGAGTAACGTTTTACCAAATCCGGCTTCGAAACACGAGGATCCATATATATTTCATTAGCCCAATAAAGCACGCAGACTTCTACATACAATCAACACCTCACCCCGCCAGGATTTAAACCCACGGCCCACGAGCCCATGACTGTGACCGGGGAACGCTACCTCTGGACCACCAGGATACTAAAAGCAGTCCTAGACTCTGTTATATTTCACACAAAGCCTGTTCAACGAGCTTATGGCGCCGTGAACCTCTAATGGGGACTACCCGTATCACGTATGTGGTCAGAGTAACGTTTTACCAAATCCGGCTTCGAAACACGAGGATCCATATATATTTCATTAGCCCAATAAAGCACGCGGTCTTCTACATACAATGAACACCTCACCCTGTCAGGATTCAAACCCACGACCCACGAGCCCATGACTGTGACCGGGGAACGCTACCTCTTCAACCACCAGGATACTAAAAGCAGTCCTAGACTCTGTTATATTTCACACAAAGCCTGTTCAACGAGCTTATGGCGCCCTGAACCTATAATGGGGACTACCCGTATCACGTAACTGGTCAGAGTAACGTTTTACCAAATCCGGCTTCGAAGCACGAGGATCGATATATATTTCATTAGCCCAATAAATGAAGCGGACTTCTACATACAATTAACACCTCACCCCGCCAGGATTCGAACCCAAGGCCCACGAGCCCATGACTTTGACCGGGGAAAGTTACCTCTGGACCACCAGGATACTAAAAGCAGTCCTAGACTCTGTTTTATTTCAAACAAAGCCTGTTCAACGAGCTTATGGCGCCGTGAACCTCTAATGGGGACTACCCGTATCACGTAGGTGGGCAGAGTAACGTTTAACCATATCCCTCTTCGAAACACGAGGATCCATATATATTCTATTAGCCCAATAAGGCACGCGGACTTCTACATACAATGAACACGTCACCCTGTCAGGATTCAAACCCACGACCCACGAGCCCACGAGTGTGAAAGGGGAACGCTACCTCTGGACCACCAGGATACTAAAAGCAGTCCTAGACTCTGTTATATTTCACACAAAGCCTGTTCAACGAGCTTATGGCGCAGTGAACCTCTAATGGGGACTACACGTATCACGTAGGTGGTCAGAGGAACGTTTTATCAAACCCGGCTTCGAAACACGGGGATCCATATATATTTCATTAGCCCAATAAGGCACGCGGACTTGTACATTCAATGAACACCTCACCCCGCCAGGATTCGAACCCACGGCTCACTAACCCATGACTGTGACCGGGGAACGCTACCTCTGGAACCACCAGGATAATAAAAGCAGTCCTAGACTCTGTTATATTTCACACAAAGACTGTTCAAGGACCTTATGGCGCCGTGAACCTCTAATGGGGACTACGCGTATCACGTAGGTGGGCAGAGTAACGTTTTACCATATCCCTCTTCGAAACACGAGGATGCATATATATTTTATTAGCCCAATAAGGCACGCGGACTTCTACATACAATCAATACCTCACCCCGCCAGGATTCGAACCCAAGGCCCACGAGCCCACGACTGTGATCGAGGAACGCTATCTGTGGACCACCAGGATACTAAAAGCAGTCCAAGACTCTGTTATATTTCACACAAAGCCTGTTCAACGAGCTTTTGGCGCCGTGAACCTCTAATGGGGACTACCCATATCACGTAGGTGGGCAGAGTAACGTTTTACCATATCCCTCTTCGAAACACGAGGATCCATATATATTTTATTAGCCCAATAAGGCACGCGGACTTCTACATTCAATCAACACCTCACTCTGCCAGGATTCGAACCTTCGGCCCACGAGCCCATGACTGGGACCGGGGAATGTTACCTCTGGACCACTAGGATACTAAAAGCAGTCCTAGACTCTGTCATATTTCACGTAAAGCCTGTTCAACGAGCTTTTGGCGCCGTGAACCTCTAATGGGGACTACCCGTATCAAGTAGGTGGTCAGAGTAATGTTTTACCACATCCGGCTTCGAAACACGAGGATCGATATATATTTCATTAGCCCAATAAAGCACACGGACTTCTACATACAATGAACACCTCACCCCGCCAGGATTCGAACCCACGGCCCACGAGCCCATGACTGTGACCGCGGAACGCTACCTCTGGACCACCAGGATACTAAACGCAGTCCTAGATTCTGTTATAATTCAAACAACGCCTGTTCAACGAGGTTATTGCGCCGTGAACCTCTAATGGGGACTACCCATATCACGTAGGTGGTCAGAGTAACGTTTTACCAAATCAGGCTTCGATACACGATGATCGATATATATTTCATTAGCTCAATAAAAAACACAGACTTGTACATACAATGAACACCTCACCCCGCCAGGATTCGAACCCACGGGCCACTAGCCCATGAGTGTGTCCGGGGAACGCTACCTCTGGACCACGTGGATACCAAAAGCAGTCCTAGACTCTGTTATACTTCACACAAAGCCTGTTCAACGAGCTTATGGCGCCCTGAACCTATAATGGGGACTTTCCGTATCACGTAAGTGGTGAGAGTAACGTTTTACCAAATCTGGTTTCGAAACACGAGGATCCAATATAGTTCATTAGCCCAATAAAGCACGCAGACTTCTACATACAATGAACACCTCACCCCGCCGGGATTTAAACCCACGGCCCACGAGCCCATGACTGTGACCTCGGAACGCTACCTCTGGACCACCAGGATACTAAAAGCAGTCCTAGATTCTGTTATAATTCAAACAACGCCTGTTCAACGAGCTTATGGCGCCGTGAACCTCTAATGGGGACTACCCATATCACGTAGGTGGTCAGAGTTACGTTTTGCCAAATCCGGCTTCGATACACGAAGATCCATATATAGCTCATTAGCCCAATAAAGCACGCAGACTTCTACATACAATCAACACCTCACCCCGCCAGGATTTAAACCCACGGCCCACGAGCCCATGACTGTTTCCAGGGAACGCTACTTCTGGACCACCAGGATACTAAAAGTAGTCCTAGTCTCTGTTATATTTCACACAAAGCCTGTTCAACGAACTTATGGCGCCGGGAACCTCTAATGGGGACTACCAGTAGCATGTAGGAGGGCAGAGTAACGTTTTACAATATCCGTCTTCAAAAGACGAGGATCCATATATATTTCATTAACCCAATTAGGCACGCGGACTTCTACATACAATGAACACGTCACCCTGTCAGGATTCAAACCCAAGACCACGAGCCCACGAGTGTGACAGGGGAACGCTACCTCTGGACCACCAGGATACTAAAAGCAGTCCTAGACTCTGTTATATTTCACACAAAGCCTGTTCAACGAGCTTATGGCGCAGTGAACCTCTAATGGGGACTACACGTATCACGTAGGTGGTCAGAGGAACGTTTTATCAAACCCGGCTTCGAAACACGGGAATCCATATATATTTCATTAGCCCAATAAAGCACGCGGACTTGTACATTTAATGAACACCTCACCCCGCCAGGATTCGAACCCACGGCTCACTAACCCATGACTGTGACCGGGGAACGCTACCTCTGGAACCACCAGGATAATAAAAGCAGTCCTAGACTCTGTTATATTTCACACAAAGACTGTTCAAGGACCTTATGGCGCCGTGAACCTCTAATGGGGACTACGCGTATAACGTAGGTGGGCAGAGTAACGTTTTACCATATCCCTCTTCGAAACACGAGGATCCATATATATTTTATTAGCCCAATAAGGCACGCGGACTTCTATATACAATCAACACCTCACCCCGCCAGGATTCGAACCCAAGGCCCACGAGCCCACGACTGTGATCGGGGAACGCTACCTGTGGACCACCAGGATACTGAAAGCAGTCCAAGACTCTGTTATATTTCACACAAAGCCTGTTCAACGAGCTTTTGGCGCCGTGAACCTCTAATGGGGACTACCCATATCACGTAGGTGGGCAGAGTAACGTTTTACCATATCCCTCTTCGAAACACGAGGATCCATATATATTTTATTAGCCCAATAAGGCACGCGGACTTCTAAATTCAATCAACACCTCACTCTGCCAGGATTCGAACCTACGGCCCACGAGCCCATGACTGGGACCGGGGAACGTTACCTCTGGACCGCTAGGATACTAAAAGCAGTCCTAGACTCTGTCATATTTCACACAAAGCCTGTTCAACGAGCTTTTGGCGCCGTGAACCTCTAATGGGGACTACCCGTATCAAGTAGGTGGTCAGAGTAACGTTTTACCACATCCGGCTTCGAAACACGAGGATCGATATATATTTCATTAGCCCAATAAAACACGCGGACTTCTACAATGAACACCTCACCCCGCCAGGATTCGAACCCACGGCCCACGAGCCCATGACTGTTTCCAGAGAACGCTACTTCTGGACCCCCAGGATACCAAAAGTAGTCCTAGACTCTGTTATATTTCACACAAAGCCTGTTCATCGAGCTTATGGCGCCGTGAACCTCTAATGGGGACTACCTGTATCACGTAGGTGGTCAGAGGAACGTTTTACCAAATCCGGCTTCGAAACACGAGGATCCATATATATTTCATTAGCCCAATAAAGCACGCAGACTTCTACATACAATGAACACCTCACCCCGCCAGGATTCGAACCCATGGGCCACTAGCCCATGAGTGTGACCGGGGAACGCTACCTCTGGAACCACCAGGATACTAAAAGCAGTCCTAGACTCTGTTATATTTTACACAAAGCCTGTTCAACGAGATTATGGCGCCGTGAACCTGTAATGGGGACTACCCGTAACACGTAAGTGGTCAGAGTAACGTTTTACCAAATTCGGCTTCGAAACACAAAGATCCATACATAGTTCATTAGCCCAATAAAGCACGCAGACTTCTACATACAATCAACACCTCACCCCACCAGGATTTAAACCCACGTCCCACGAGCCCATGACTGTTTCCAGGGAACGCTACTTCTGGACCACCAGGATACCAAAAGTAGTCCTAGACTCTGTTATATTTCACACAAAGCCTGTTCAACGAGCTTATGGCGCCGTGAACCTCTAATGGGGACTACCCGTATCACGTAGGTGGTCAGAGGAACGTTTTACCAAATCCGGCTTCGAAACACGAGGATCCATATATATTTCATTAGCCCAATAAAGCACACAGACTTGTACATATAATGAACACCTCACCCCGCCAGGATTCGAACCCATGGGCCACTAGCCCATGAGTGTGACCGGGGAACGCTACCTCTGGAACCACCAGGATACTAAAAACAGTCCTAGACACTGTTATATATCACACAAAGCCTGTTCAACGAACTTATGGTGCCGGGAACCTGTAATGGGGACTACCCGTATCACGTAGGAGGGCAGAGTAACGTTTTACCAAATCCGCCTTCGAAACACGAAGATCCATATATAGTTCATTAGCCCAATAAAGCACGCAGACTTCTACATACAATCAACACCTCACCCCACCAGGATTTAAACCCACGGCCCACGAGCCCATGACTGTTTCCAGGGAACGCTACTTCTGGACCACCAGGATACCAAAAGTAGTCCTAGACTCTGTTATATTTCACACAAAGCCTGTTCAACGAGCATATGGCGCCGTGAACCTCTAATGGGGACTACCCATATCACGTAGGTGGTCAGTGTAACGTTTTACCAAATCCGGTTTCCATGCACGAGGATCCATATGTATTTCATTAGCCCAATAAAGCACACAGACTTGTACATACAATGAACACCTCACCTCGCCAGGATTCGAACCCACGGGCAACTAGCCCATGAGTGTGACCGGGGAACACTACCTCTGGAACCACCAGGATACTAAAAGCAGTCCTAGACTCTGTTATATATCACACAAAGCCTGTTCAACGAACTTATGGCGCCGGGACCCTCTAATGGAGACTACCCGTATCACGTAGGAGGGCAGAGTAACGTTTTACCATATCCGTCTTCAAAACACGAGGATCCATATATATTTCATTAGCCCAATAAGGCACGCGGACTTCTACATACAATGAACACCTCACCCTGTCAGGATTCAAACCCACGACCCACGAGCCCATGACTGTGACCGGGGAACGCTACCTCTTTAACCACCAGGATACTAAAAGCAGTCCTAGACTCTGTTATACTTCACACAAAGCCTGTTCAACGAGCTTATGGCGCCCTGAACCTATAATGGGGTCTTTCCGTATCACGTAAATGGTGAGAGTAACGTTTTACCAAATCTGGCTTCGAAACACGAGGATCCATATATAGTTCATTAGCGCAATAAAGCACGCAGACTTCTACATACAATGAACACCTCACCCCGACGGGATTTAAACCCACGGCCCACGAGCCCATGACTGTGACCTCGCAACGCTACCTCTGGACCACCAGGATACTAAAAGCAGTCCTAGATTCTGTTATAATTCAAACAACGCCTGTTCAACGAGCTTATGGCGCCGTGAACCTCTAATGGGGACTACCCATATCACGTAGGTGGTCAGAGTAACGTTTTACCAAATCCGGCTTCGATACACGAGGATCCATATATATTTCATTAGCCCAATAAAGCACACAGACTTCTACATACAATCAACACCTCACCCTGCCAGGATTCGAAACCACGGCCCACGAGCCCACGACTGTGACCGGGGAACGCTATCTCTGGACCACCTGGATACTAAAAGCAGTCCTAGACTCTGTTATATTTCACACAAAGCCTGTTCAACGAGATTATGGCGCCGTGAACCTCTAATGGGGACTATCCGTATCACGTAGGTGGTCAGAATAACGTTTTACCAAATCCGGCTTCGAAACACGATGATCCATATATATTTCATTAGCCCAATAAAGCACACAGACGTCTACATACAATCAACACCTCACCCTGCCAGGATTCGAACCCACGGCCCACGAGCCCACGACTGTGACCGAGGAACGCTATCTCTGGACCACCTGGATACTAAAAGCAGTCCTAGACTCTGTTATATTTCACACAAAGCCTGTTCAACGAGATTATGGCGCCGTGAACCTCTAATGGGGACTACCCGTATCACGTAGGTGGTCAGAGGAACGTTTTACCAAATCCGGCTTCGAAACACGAGGATCCATATATATTTCATTAGCCCAATAAAGCACACAGACTTGTACATACAATGAACACCTCACCCCGCCAGGATTCGAACCCATGGGCCACTAGCCCATGAGTGTGACCGGGGAACGCTACCTCTGGAACCACCAGGATACTAAAAGCAGTCCTAGACACTGTTATATATCACACAAAGCCTGTTCAACGAACTTATGGCGCCGGGAACCTCTAATGGGGACTACCCGTATCACGTAGGAGGGCAGAGTAACGTCTTACCAAATCCGGCTTCGAAACACGAAGATCCATATATAGTTCATTAGCCCAATAAAGCACGCAGACTTCTACATACAATCAACACCTCACCCCACCAGGATTTAAACCCACGGTCCACGAGCCCATGACTGTTTCCAGGGAACGCTACTTCTGGACCACCAGGATACTAAAAGTAGTCCTAGACTCTGTTATATTTCACACAAAGCCTGTTCAACGAGCTTATGGCGTCGTGAACCTCTAATGGGGACTACCCGTATCACGTAGGTTGTCAGAGGAACGTTTTACCAAATCCGGCTTCGAAACACGAGGATCCATATATATTTCATTAGCCCAATAAAGCACGCAGACTTCTACATACAATGAACACCTCACCCCGCCGGGATTTAAACCCATGGCGCACGAGCCCATGACTGTGACCAGGGAACGCTACTTCTGGAACAGCCAGGATACGAAAAGCAGTCCTAGACTCTGTTATATTTCACACAAAGCCTGTTCAACGAGCTTATGGCGCCATGAACCTCTAATGGGGACTACCCATATCACGTAGGTTGTCAGAGTAACGTTTTACCAAATCCGGCTTCGAAACACGAGGATCGATATATATTTCATTAGCCCAATAAAAGAAGCGGACTTCTACATACAATTAACACCTCACCCCGCCAGGATTCGAACCCAAGGCCCACGAGCCCATGACTTTAACCGGGGAAAGTTACCTCTGGACCACCAGGATACTAAAAGCAGTCCTAGACTCTGTTATATTTCAAACAAAGCCTGTTCAACGAGCTTATGGCGCCGTGAACCTCTAATGGGGAATACCCGTATCACGTAGGTGGGCAGAGTAACGTTTTACCATATCCCTCTTCGAAACACGAGGATCCATATATATTCTATTAGCCCAATAAGGCACGCGGACTTCTACATACAATCAACACCTCACCCCGCCAGGATTCGAACCCAAGGCCCACGAGCCCATTACTGTGATCGGGGAACGCTACGTGTGGACCACTAGGATACTAAAAGCAATCCTAGACACTGTTATATATCACACAAAGCCTGTTCAACGAACTTATGGCGCCGGGAACCTCTAATGGAGACTACCCGTATCACGTTGGAGGGCAGAGTAACGTTTTACCATATCCGTCTTCAAAACACGAGGATCCATATATATTTCATTAGCCCAATAAGGCACGCGGACTTCTACATACAATGAACACCTCACCCTGTCAGGATTCAAACCCACGACCCACGAGCCCATGACTGTGACCGGGGAACGCTACCTCTTTAACCACCAGGATACTAAAAGCAGTCCTAGACTCTGTTATACTTCACACAAAGCCTGTTCAACGAGCTTATGGCGCCCTGAACCTATAATGGGGACTTTCCGTATCACGTAAGTGGTGAGAGTAACGTTTTACCAAATCTGGCTTCGAAACACGAGGATCCATATATAGTTCATTAGCGCAATAAAGCACGCAGACTTCTACATACAATGAACACCTCACCCCGCCGGGATTTAAACCCACGGCCCACGAGCCCATGACTGTGACCTCGGAACGCTACCTCTGGACCACCAGGATACTAAAAGCAGTCCTAGATTCTGTTATAATTCAAACAACGCCTGTTCAACGAGCTTATGGCGCCGTGAACCTCTAATGGGGACTACCCATATCACTTAGGTGGTCAGAGTAACGTTTTACCAAATCCGGCTTCGATACACGAGGATCCATATATATTTCATTAGCCCAATAAAGCACACAGACTTCTACATACAATCAACACCTCACCCTGCCAGGATTCGAACCCACGGCCCACGAGCCCACGACTGTGACCGAGGAATGCTATCTCTGGACCACCTGGATACTAAAAGTAGTCCTAGACTCTGTTATATTTCACACAAAGCCTGTTCAACGAGATTATGGCGCTGTGAACCTCTAATGGGGACTACCCGTATCACGTAGGTGGTCAGAGGAACGTTTTACCAAATCCGGACTCGAAACACGAGGATCCATATATATCTCATTAGCCCAATAAAGCACACAGACTTGTACATACAATGAACACCTCACCCCGCCAGGATTCGAACCCATGGGCCACTAGCCCATGAGTGTGACCGGGGAACGCTACCTCTGGAACCACCAGGATACTAAAAGCAGTCCTAGACACTGTTATATATCACACAAAGCCTGTTCAACGAACTTATGGCGCCGGGAACCTCTAATGGGGACTACCCGTATCACGTAGGAGGGCAGAGTAACGTTTTACCAAATTCGGCTTCGAAACACGAAGATCCATATATATTTCATTAGCCCAATAAGGCACGCGGACTTCTACATACAATCAACACCTCACCCCGCCAGGATTCGAACCGAAGGCCCACAAGCCCATTACTGTGATCGGGGAACGCTACATGTAGACCACTAGGATACTAAAAGCAGTCCTAGACTCTGTTATATTTCACACAAAGCCTGTCCAACGAGCTTATGGCGCCGTGAACCTCTAATGGGGACTACCCGTATCAAGTAGGTGGTCAGAGTAACGTTTTACCAAATCCGGCTTCGAAACACGAGGATCGATATATATTTCATTAGCCCAATAAAGCACGCGGACTTCTACATACAATGAACACATCACCCCGCCAGGATTCGAACCCACGGCCCACGAGCCCATGACTGTGACCGAGGAACGCTACCTCTGGACCACCAGGATACTAAAAGCAGTCCTAGACCCTGTTATAATTCAAACAACGCCTCTTCAACGAGCTTATGGCGCCGTGAACCTCTAATGGGGACTACCCATATCACGTAGGTGGTCAGGGTAACGTTATACCAAATCCGGCTTCGAAACACGAGGATCCATATATAGTTCATTAGCGCAATAAAGCACGGAGACTTCTACATACAATGAACACCTCACCCCACCAGGATTTAAACCCACGGCCCACGAGCCCATGACTGTTTCCAGGGAACGCTACTTCTGGACCACCAGGATACAAAAGTAGTCCTAGACTCTGTTATATTTCACACAAAGCCTGTTTAACGAGCTTATGGCGCCGTGAACCTCTAATGGGGACTACCCGTATCACGTAGGTTGTCAGAGGAACGTTTTACCAAATTCGGCTTCGAAACACGAGGATCCATATATATTTCATTAGCCCAATAAAGCACGCGGTCTTCTACATACAATGAACACCTCACCCTGTCAGGATTCAAACCCACGACCCAGAAGCCCATGACTGTGACCGGGGAACGCTACCTCTTTAACCACCAGGATACTAAAAGCAGTCCTAGATTCTGTTATAATTCAAACAACGCCTGTTCAACGAGCTTATGGCGCCGTGAACCTCTAATGGGGACTACCCATATCACGTAGGTGGTCAGAGTAACGTTTTACCTAATCCGGCTTCGATACACGAGGATCCATATATATTTCATTAGCCCAATAAAGCACACAGACTTCTACATACAATCAACACCTCACCCTGCCAGGATTGGAACCCACGGCCCTCGAGCCCACGACTGTGACCGGGGAACGCTATCTCTGGACCACCTGGATACTAAAAGCAGTCCTAGACTCTGTTATAGTTCACACAAAGCCTGTTCAACGAGATTATGGCGCCGTGAACCTCTAATGGGGACTACCCGTATCACGTAAGTGGCCAGAATAACGTTTTTCCAAATCCGGCTTCGAAATACGAAGATCCATATATATTTCATTAGCCCAATAAAGCACACAGACTTCTACATACAATCAACACCTCACCCTGCCAGGATTCGAACCCACGGCCCACGAGCCCACGACTGTGACCGAGGAATGCTATCTCTGGACCACCTGGATACTAAAAGCAGTCCTAGACTCTGTTATATTTCACACAAAGCGTGTTTAACGAGATTATGGCGCCGTGAACCTCTAATGGGGACTACCCGTAACACGTAAGTGGTCAGAGTAACGTTTTACCAAATTCGGCTTCGAAACACAAAGATCCATACATAGTTCATTAGCCCAATAAAGCACGCAGACTTCTACATACAATCAACACCTCACCCCACCAGGATTTAAACCCACGTCCCACGAGCCCATGACTGTTTCCAGGGAACGCTACTTCTGGACCACCAGGATACCAAAAGTAGTCCTAGACTCTGTTATATTTCACACAAAGCCTCTTCAACGAGCTTATGGCGCCGTGAACCTCTAATGGGGACTACCCGTATCACGTAGGTGGTCAGAGGAACGTTTTACCAAATCCGGCTTCGAAACACGAGGATCCATATATATTTCATTAGCCCAATAAAGCACACAGACTTGTACATACAATGAACACCTCACCCCGCCAGGATTCGAACCCATGGGCCACTAGCCCATGAGTGTGACCGGGGAACGCTACCTCTGGGCCACCAGGATACAAAAGTAGTCCTAGACTCTGTTATATTTCACACAAAGCCTGTTCAACGAGCTTATGGCGCCGTGAACCTCTAATGGGGACTACCCGTATCACGTAGGTTGTCAGAGGAACGTTTTACCAAATCCGGCTTCGAAACACGAGGATCCATATATATTTCATTAGCCCAATAAAGCACGCGGTCTTCTACATACAATGAACACCTCACCCTGTCAGGATTCAAACCCACGACCCACGAGCCCATGACTGTGACCGGGGAATGCTACCTCTTTAACCACCAGGATACTAAAAGCAGTCCTAGTTCTGTTATATTTCACACAAAGCCTGTTCAACGAGCTTATGGCGCAGTGAACCTCTAATGGGGACTACACGTATCACGTAGGTGGTCAGAGGAACGTTTTATCAAACCCGGCTTCGAAACACGGGGATCCATATATATTTCATTAGCCCAATAAAGCACGCGGTCTTCTATATACAATGAACACCTCACCCTGTCAGGATTCAAACCCACGACCCACGAGCCCATGACTGTGACCGGGGAATGCTACCTCTTTAACCATCAGGATACTAAAAGCAGTCCTAGTTCTGTTATATTTCACACAAAGCCTGTTCAACGAGCTTATGGCGCAGTGAACCTCTAATGGGGACTACACGTATCACGTAGGTGGTCAGAGGAACGTTTTATCAAACCCGGCTTCGAAACACGGGGATCCATATATATTTCATTAGCCCAATAAAGCATGCGGACTTGTACATTCAATGAACACCTTACCCCGCCGGGATTTAAACCCATGGCCCACGAGCCCATGACTGTGACCAGGGAACGCTACTTCTGGACCAGCCAGGATACGAAAAGCAGTCCTAGACTCTGTTATATTTCACACAAAGCCTGTTCAACGAGCTTATGGCGCCATGAACCTCTAATGGGGACTACCCATATCACGTAGGTGGTCAGAGTAACGTTTTACCAAATCCGGCTTCGAAACACGAGGATCCATATATATTTCATTAGCCCAATAAAGCACACAGACTTCTACATACAATCAACACCTCACCCTGCCAGGATTCGAACCCACGGCCCACGAGCCCACGACTGTGATCGGGGAACGCTACCTGTGGACCACCAGGATACTAAAAGCAGTCCAAGACTCTGTTATATTTCACACAAAGCCTGTTTAACGAGCTTTTGACGCCGTGAACCTCTAATGGGGACTAACCATATCACGTAGGTGGGCAGAGTAACGTTTTACCATATCCCTCTTCGAAACACGAGGATCCATATATATTTTATTAGCCCAATAAGGCACGCGGACTTCTACATTCAATCAACACCTCACTCTGCCAGGATTCGAACCTACGGCCCACGAGCCCATGACTGGGACCGGGGAACGTTACCTCTGGACCACTAGGATACTAAAAGCAGTCCTAGATTCTGTTATAATTCAAACAACGCCTGTTCAACGAGGTTATGGCGCCGTGAACCTCTAATGGGGACTACCCATATCACGTAGGTGGTCAGAGTAACGTTTTACCAAATCAGGCTTCGATACACGATGATCGATATATATTTCATTAGCTCAATAAAAAACACAGACTTGTACATACAATGAACACCTCACCCCGCCAGGATTCGAACCCACGGGCCACTAGCCCATGAGTGTGTCCGGGGAACGCTACCTCTGGTCCACCTGGATACTAAAAGCAGTTATATTTCACACAAAGCCTGTTCAACGAGATTATGGCGCCGTCAACCTCTAAAGGGGACTACCCGTATCACGTAAGTGTTCAGAGTAACGTTTTACCAAATCCGGCTTCGAAACACGAAGATCCATATATAGTTCATTAGCCCAATAAAGCACGCAGACTTCTACATACAATCAAGACCTCACCCCACCAGGATTGAAACCCACGGCCCACGAGCCCATGACTGTTTCCAGGGAACGCTACTTCTGGACCACCAGGATACCAAAAGTAGTCCTAGACTCTGTTATATTTCACACAAAGCCTGTTCAACGAGCTAATAGCGCCGTGAACCTCTAATGGGGACTACCCGTATCACGTAGGGGGTCAGAGGAACGTTTTACCAAATCCGGCTTCGAAACACGAGGATCCATATATATTTCATTAGCCCAATAAAGCACACAGACTTCTACATACAATCAACACCTCACCCTGCCAGGATTCGAACCCACGGCCCACGAGCCCACGACTGTGACCGAGGAACGCTATCTCTGGACCACCTGGATACTAAAAGCAGTCCTAGACTCTGTTATATTTCACACAAAGCCTGTTCAAGGAGATTATGGCGCCGTGAACCTCTATTGGGGACTACCCGTATCACGCAAGTGGTCAGAGTAACGTTTTACCAAATCCGGCTTTGAAACACGAGGATCCATATATATTTCATTAGCCCAATAAAGCACGCGGTCTTCTACATACAATGAAAACCTCACCCTGTCAGGATTCAAACCCACGACCCACGAGCCCATGACTGTGACCGGGGAACGCTACCTCTTTAACCACCAGGATACTAAAAGCAGTCCTAGACTGTTATATTTCACACAAAGCCTGTTCAACGAGCTTATGGCGCCCTGAACCTATAATGGGGACTACCCGTATCACGTAACTGGTCAGAGTAACGTTTTACCAAATCCGGCTTCGAAAAACGAGGATCCATATATAGTTTATTAGTCCAATAAAGCACGCAGACTTCAACATACAATAAACACCTCACCCCGCCGGGATTTAAACCCATGGCCCACGAGCCCATGACTGTGACCAGGAACGCTACTTCTGGACCAGCCAGGATACGAAAAGCAGTCCTAGACTCTGTTATATTTCACACAAAGCCTGTTCAACGAGCTTATGGCGCCATGAACCTCTAATGGGGACTACCCATATCACATAGGTGGTCAGAGTAACGTTTTACCAAATCCGGCTTCGAAACACGAGGATCGATATATATTTCATTAGCCCAATAAAACAAGCGGACTTCTACATACAATTAACACCTCACCCCACCAGGATTCGAACTCAAGGCCCACGAGCCCATGGCTGTGACCGGGGAACGTTACCTCTGGACCACCAGGATACTAAAAGTAGTCCTAGACTCTGTTATATTTCAAACAAAGCCTGTTCAACGAGCTTATGGCGCCGTGAACCTCTAATGGGGACTACGCGTATCAAGTAGGTGGTCAGAGTAACGTTTTACCAAATCCGGCTTCGAAACACGAGGATCGATATATATTTCATTAGCCCAATAAAGCACGCGGAATTCTACATACAATGAAAACCTCACCCCGTCAGGATTCGAACCCACGGCCCACGAGCCCATGACTGTGACCGAGGAACGCTACCTCTGGACCACCAGGATACTAAAAGCAGTCCTAGACCCTGTTATATATCACACAAAGCCTGTTCAACGAACTTATGGCGCCGGGAACCTCTAATGGGGACTACCTGTATCACGTAGGAGGGCAGAGTAACGTTTTACCATATCCGTCTTCAAAACACGAGGATCCATATATATTTCATTAGCCCAATAAGGCACGCGGACTTCTACATACAATGAACACCTCACCCTGTCAGGATTCAAACCCACGACCCACGAGCCCATGACTGTGACCGAGGAACGCTACCTCTTTAACCACCAGGACACTAAAAGCAGTCCTAGACTCTGTTATACTTCACACAAAGCCTGTTCAACGAGCTTATGGGGCCCTGCACCTATAATGGAGACTTTCCGTATCAGGTAAGTGGTGAGAGTAACGTTTTACAAAATCCGGCTTCGAAACAAGAGGATCCATATATAGTTCATTAGCCCAATAAAGCACGCAGACTTCTACATACAATGAACACCTCACCCCGCCGGGATTTAAACCCACGGCCTACGAGCCCATGACTGTGACCTCGGAACGCTACCTCTGGACCACCAGGATTCTAAAAGCAGTCCTAGACTCTGTTATAATTTAAACAACGCCTGTTCAACGAGCTTATGGCGCCGTGAACCTCTAATGGGGGCTACCCATATCACGTAGGTGGTCAGAGTAACGTTTTACCAAATCCGGCTTCGATACACGAGGATCCATATATATTTCATTAGCCCAATAAAGCACACAGACTTCTACATACAATCAACACCTCACCCTGCCAGGATTCGAACCCACGGCCCACGAGCCCACGACTGTGACCGGGGAACACTATCTCTGGATCACCTGGATACTAAAAGCAGTCCTAGACTCTGTTATATTTCACACAAAGCCTGTTCAACGAGATTATGGCGCCGTGAACCTCTAATGGGGACTACCCGTATCACGTAAGTGGTCAGAGTAACGTTTTACCAAATCCGGCTTCGAAACACGACGATCCATATATAGCTCATTAGCCTAATAAAGCACGCAGACTTCTACATACAATAAACACCTCACCCTGCCAGGATTCGAACCCAAGGCCCACGAGCCCACGACTGTGATCGGGGAACGCTACCTGTGGACCACCAGGATACTAAAAGCAGTCCAAGACTCTGTTATATTTCACACAAAGCCTGTTCAACGAGCTTATGGCACCGTGAACCTCTAATGGGGACTACCCGTATCACGTAGGTGGTCAGAGTAGCGTTTTCCAAATCCTGCTTCGAAACACGAGGATCCATATATATTTCATTAGCCCAATAAATCACGCAGACTTCTACATTCAATCAACACCCCACTCCTCCAGGATTCGAACCCACGGCCCATGAGCCCATGACTGGGACCGGGGAACGCTACCTCTGGACCACCAGGTTACTAAAAGCAGTAGTAGACTCTGTTATATTCCACACAAAGCCTGTTCAACGAGCTTATGGCGACGTGAACCTCTAATGGGGACTACCTGCATCACGTAGGTGGTCAGAGGAACGTTTTATCAAATCCGGCTTTGAAACACGGGGATCCATATATATTTCATTAGCCCAATAAAGCACGAGGACTCTTACATTCAATGAGCACCTCACCCCGCCAGGATTCGAACCCACGGCTCACTAGCTCATGACTGTGACCGGGGAACGCTACCTCTGGAACCACCAGGATACTAAAAGCAGTCCTAGACTCTGTTATATTTCACACAAAGCCTGTTCAAGGTGCTTATGGCGCCGTGAACCTCTAATGGGGACTACCCCTATCACGTAGGTCTGCAGAGTAACGTTTTACTATATCCCTCTTCGAAACACGAGGATCCATATATATTTTATTAGCCCAAAAAGGCAAGCGGACTTCTCCATACAATCAACACCTCACCCCGCCAGGATTCGAACCCAAGGCCCACGAGCCCACGACTGTGATCGGGGGAACGCTACCTGTGGACCACCAGGATTCTAAAAGCAGTCCAAGACTCTGTTATATTTCACACAAAGCCTGTTCATCGAGCTTATGGCTCCGTGAACCCCTAATGGGGACTACCCGTATCACTTAGGTGGTCAGAGAAGCGTTTTCCAAATACTGCTTCGAAAGATGACGATCCATATATATTTCTTTAGCCCAATAAATCACGCAGACTTCTACATTCAATCAACACCTCACCCCGCCAGGATTCGAACCCACGGCCCACGAGCCCATGACTGTGACCGCGGAACGCTACCTCTGGACCACCAGGATACTAAAAGCAGTCCTAGATTCTGTTATAATTCAAACAACGCCTGTTCAACGAGCTTATGGTGCCGTGAACCTCTAATGGGGACTACCCATATTACGTAGGTGGTCAGAGTAACGTTTAACCAAATCTGGCTTCGAAACATGAGGATCCATATTTATTTCATTAGCCCTATGAAGCATGCGGACTTCTACATACAATCAACACCTCACTCTGCCAGGATTCGAACTCACGGCCCACGAGCCCATGACTGTGACCGGGGAACGTTACCTCTGGACCACGAGGATACTAAAAGCAGTCCTAGACTCTGTTATATATCACACAAAGCCTGTTCAACGAGCTTATGGCGCCGTGAATCTCTAATGGGGACT
This sequence comes from Homarus gammarus, assembly GCA_958450375.1. Lineage (NCBI taxonomy): Eukaryota > Metazoa > Arthropoda > Malacostraca > Decapoda > Nephropidae > Homarus > Homarus gammarus. The sequence continues at coordinate 21,691 of CAUDMG010001305.1, forward strand.
ACCCGTATCAAGTAGGTGGTCAGAGTAACGTTTTACCAAATGCGGCTTCGAAACACGAGGATCTATATATATTTCATTAGCCCAATAAAACAAGCGGACTTCTACATACAATTAACACCTCACCCCGCCAGGATTCGAACCCAAGGCCCCCGAGCCCATGACTGTGACCGGGGAACGTTACCTCTGGACCACCAGGATACTAAAAGCAGTCCTAGACTCTGTTATATTTCACACAAAGCCTGTTCAACGAGCTTATGGCGCCCTGACCCTATAATGGGGACTACCCGTATCACAAAAGTGGTCAGAGTAACGTTTTACCATATCCGTCTTCAAAACACGAGGATCCATATATATTTCATTAGCCCAATAAGGCACGCGGACTTCTACATACAATGAACACCTCACCCTGTCAGGATTCAATCCCACGACCCACGAGCCCATGACTGTGACCGAGGAACGCTACCTTTTTAACCACCAGGATACTAAAAGCAGTCCTAGACTCTGTTATATTTCACACAAAGCCTGTTCAACGAGCTTATGGCGCCCTGACCCTATAATGGGGACTACCCGTATCACAAAAGTGGTCAGAGTAACGTTTTACAAATTCCGGCTTTGAAACACGAGGATCCATATATAGTTCATTAGCCCAATAAAGCACGCAGACTTCTACATACAATGAACACCTCACCCCGCCGGGATTTCAACCCACGGCCCACGAGCCCCTGACTCTGACCGCGGAACGCTACCTCTGGACCACCAGGATACTAAGAGCAGTCCTAGATTCTGTTATAATTCAAACAACGCCTGTTCAACGAGGTTATGGCGCCGTGAACCTCTAATGGGGACTACCCATATCACATAGGTGGTCAGAGTAACGTTTTACCATATCCGGCTTCGATACACGAGGATCCATATATATTTCATTAGCCCAATAAAGCACACAGACTTCTACATACAATCAACACCTCACCCTGCAAGGATTCGAACCCACGGCCCACGAGCCAATGACTATGACCGGGGAACGCTGTCTCTGGACCACCTGGATACTAAAAACAGTCCTAGACTCTGTTATATTTCACACAAAGCCTGTTCAACGAGATTATGGCGCCGTGAACCTCTAATAGGGACTACCCGTATCACGTAAGTGGTCAGAGTAACGTTTTACCAAATCCGGCTTCGAAACACGAAGATCCATATATAGTTCATTAGCCCAATAAAGCACGCGGACTTCTACATACAATCAACACCTCACCCCACCAGGATTTAAACCCACGGCCCACGAGCCCATGATTTTTTCCAGGGAACGCTACTTCTGGACCACCAGGATACTAAAAGTAGTCCTAGACTCTGCTATATTTCACACAAAGCCTGTTCAACGAGCTTCTGGCGCCGTGAACCTCTTATGGGGACTACCCGTATCACGTAGGTGGTCAGAGGAACGTTTTACCAAATCCGGCTTCGAAACACGAGGATCCATATATATTTCATTAGCCCAATAAAGCACGCCGACTTGTAAATACAATGAACACGTCACCCCGCCAGGATTCGTACCCACGGGCCACTATCCCATGAGTGTGACAGGGGAACGCTACCTCTGGAACCACCAGGATACTAAAACAGTCCTAGACTCTGTTATATTTCACACAAAGCCTGTTCAACGAACTTATGGCGCCGGGAACCTCTAATGGGGACTACCCGTATCACGTAGGAGGGCAGAGTAACGTTTTACCATATCCGTCTTCAAAACACGAGGATCCATATATATTTTATTAGCCCAATAAGGCACGCGGACTTCTACATACAATTAACACCTCACCCTGTCAGGATTCAAACCCACGACCCACGAGCCCATGACTGTGACCGGGGAACGCTACCTCTTTAACCACCAGGATACTAAAAGCAGTCCTAGACTCTGTTATATTTCACACAAAGCCTGTTCAACGAGCTTATGGCGCCGTGAACCTATAATGGGGACTATCCGTATCACGTAAGTGGTCAGAGTAACGTCTTACCAAATCCGGCTTCGAAACACGAGGATCCATATGTAGTTCATTAGCCCAATAAAGCAAGCAGACTTCTACATACAATGAACACCTCACCCCGCCGGGATTTAAACCCACGGCCCACGAGCCCATGACTGTGACCAGGGAACGCTACCTCTGGAACCACCAGGATACTAAAAGCAGTCCTAGACTCTGTTATATTTCACACAAAGCCTGTTCAAGGTGCTTATGGCGCCGTGAACCTCTAATGGGGACTACCCCTATCACGTAGGTCGGCAGAGTAACGTTTTACCGTATCCCTCTTCGAAACACGAGGATCCATATATATTTTATTCGCCCAAAAAGGCACGCGGACTTCTACATACAATCAACACCTCACCCCGCCAGGATTCGAACCCAAGGCCCACGAGCCCACGACTGTGATCGGGGAACGCTACCTGTGGACCACCAGGATTCTAAAAGCAGTCCAAGACTCTGTTATATTTCACACAAAGCCTGTTCAACGAGCTTATGGCTCCGTGAACCCCTAATGGGGACTACCCGTATCACTTAGGTGGTCAGAGAAGCGTTTTCTAAATACTGCTTCGAAACACGAGGATCCATATATATTTCATTAGCCCAATAAATCACGCAGACTTCTACATTCAATCAACACCTCACTTCGCCAGGATTCGAACCCACGGCCCACGAGCCCATGACTGGGACCGGGGAACGTTACCTCTGGACCACTAGGATACTAAAAGCAGTCCTAGACTCTGTTATATTTCACACAAAGCCTGTTTAACGAGCTTATGGCGCCGTGATCCTCTAATGGGGACTATCCGTATCAAGTAGGTGGTCAGAGTAACGTTTTACCAAATCCGATTTCGAAACACGAGGATCGATATATATTTCATTAGCCCAATAAAGCACGTGGACTTCTACATACAATGAACACCTCACCCCGCCAGGATTCGAACCCCCGGCCCACGAGCCCATGACTGTGACCACGGAACGCTACCTCTGGACCACCAGGATACTAAAAGCAGTCCTAGATTCTGTTATAATTCAAACAACGCCTGTTCAACGAGTTTATGGGGCCGTGAACCTCTAATGGGGACTACCCATATTACGTAGGTGGTCAGAGTAACGTTTAACCAAATCTGGCTTCGAAACATGACGATCCATATTTATTTCATTAGCCCAATAAATCACGCAGACTTCTACATTCAATCAACACCTCACTCCGCCAGGATTCGAACCCACGGCCCACGAGCCCATGACTGGGACCGGGGAACGTTACCTCTGGACCACTAGGATACTAAAAGCAGTCCTAGACTATGATATATTTCACACAAAGCCTGTTCATCGAGCTTATGGCTCCGTGAACCCCTAATGGGGACTACCCGTATCACTTAGGTGGTCAGAGAAGCGTTTTCCAAATACTGCTTCGAAAGATGACGATCCATATATATTTCTTTAGCCCAATAAATCACGCAGACTTCTACATTCAATCAACACCTCACCCCGCCAGGATTCGAACCCACGGCCCACGAGCCCATGACTGTGACCGCGGAACGCTACCTCTGGACCACCAGGATACTAAAAGCAGTCCTAGATTCTGTTATAATTCAAACAACGCCTGTTCAACGAGCTTATGGTGCCGTGAACCTCTAATGGGGACTACCCATATTACGTAGGTGGTCAGAGTAACGTTTAACCAAATCTGGCTTCGAAACATGAGGATCCATATTTATTTCATTAGCCCTATGAAGCATGCGGACTTCTACATACAATCAACACCTCACTCTGCCAGGATTCGAACTCACGGCCCACGAGCCCATGACTGTGACCGGGGAACGTTCCCTCTGGACCACGAGGATACTAAAAGCAGTCCTAGACTCTGTTATATATCACACAAAGCCTGTTCAACGAGCTTATGGCGCCGTGAATCTCTAATGGGGACTACCCGTATCAAGTAGGTGGTCAGAGTAACGTTTTACCAAATGCGGCTTCGAAACACGAGGATCTATATATATTTCATTAGCCCAATAAAACAAGCGGACTTCTACATACAATTAACACCTCACCCCGCCAGGATTCGAACCCAAGGCCCCTGAGCCCATGACTGTGACCGGGGAACGTTACCTCTGGACCACCAGGATACTAAAAGCAGTCCTAGACTCTGTTATATTTCACACAAAGCCTGTTCAACGAGCTTATGGCGCCCTGACCCTATAATGGGGACTACCCGTATCACAAAAGTGGTCAGAGTAACGTTTTACCATATCCGTCTTCAAAACACGAGGATCCATATATATTTCATTAGCCCAATAAGGCACGCGGACTTCTACATACAATGAACACCTCACCCTGTCAGGATTCAATCCCACGACCCACGAGCCCATGACTGTGACCGAGGAACGCTACCTTTCTAACCACCAGGATACTAAAAGCAGTCCTAGACTCTGTTATATTTCACACAAAGCCTGTTCAACGAGCTTATGGCGCCCTGACCCTATAATGGGGACTACCCGTATCACAAAAGTGGTCAGAGTAACGTTTTACAAATTCCGGCTTTGAAACACGAGGATCCATATATAGTTCATTAGCCCAATAAAGCACGCAGACTTCTACATACAATGAACACCTCACCCCGCCGGGATTTCAACCCACGGCCCACGAGCCCCTGACTCTGACCGCGGAACGCTACCTCTGGACCACCAGGATACTAAGAGCAGTCCTAGATTCTGTTATAATTCAAACAACGCCTGTTCAACGAGGTTATGGCGCCGTGAACCTCTAATGGGGACTACCCATATCACATAGGTGGTCAGAGTAACGTTTTACCATATCCGGCTTCGATACACGAGGATCCATATATATTTCATTAGCCCAATAAAGCACACAGACTTCTACATACAATCAACACCTCACCCTGCAAGGATTCGAACCCACGGCCCACGAGCCAATGACTGTGACCGGGGAACGCTGTCTCTGGACCACCTGGATACTAAAAACAGTCCTAGACTCTGTTATATTTCACACAAAGCCTGTTCAACGAGATTATGGCGCCGTGAACCTCTAATAGGGACTACCCGTATCACGTAAGTGGTCAGAGTAACGTTTTACCAAATCCGGCTTCGAAACACGAAGATCCATATATAGTTCATTAGCCCAATAAAGCACGCGGACTTCTACATACAATCAACACCTCACCCCACCAGGATTTAAACCCACGGCCCACGAGCCCATGATTTTTTCCAGGGAACGCTACTTCTGGACCACCAGGATACTAAAAGTAGTCCTAGACTCTGCTATATTTCACACAAAGCCTGTTCAACGAGCTTCTGGCGCCGTGAACCTCTTATGGGGACTACCCGTATCACGTAGGTGGTCAGAGGAACGTTTTACCAAATCTGGCTTCGAAACACGAGGATCCATATATATTTCATTAGCCCAATAAAGCACGCCGACTTGTAAATACAATGAACACGTCACCCCGCCAGGATTCGTACCCACGGGCCACTATCCCATGAGTGTGACAGGGGAACGCTACCTCTGGAACCACCAGGATACTAAAACAGTCCTAGACTCTGTTATATTTCACACAAAGCCTGTTCAACGAACTTATGGCGCCGGGAACCTCTAATGGGGACTACCCGTATCACGTAGGAGGGCAGAGTAACGTTTTACCATATCCGTCTTCAAAACACGAGGATCCATATATATTTCATTAGCCCAATAAGGCACGCGGACTTCTACATACAATTAACACCTCACCCTGTCAGGATTCAAACCCACGACCCACGAGCCCATGACTGTGACCGGGGAACGCTACCTCTTTAACCACCAGGATACTAAAAGCAGTCCTAGACTCTGTTATATTTCACACAAAGCCTGTTCAACGAGCTTATGGCGCCCTGAACCTATAATGGGGACTATCCGTATCACGTAAGTGGTCAGAGTAACGTCTTACCAAATCCGGCTTCGAAACACGAGGATCCATATGTAGTTCATTAGCCCAATAAAGCAAGCAGACTTCTACATACAATGAACACCTCACCCCGCCGGGATTTAAACCCACGGCCCACGAGCCCATGACTGTGACCAGGGAACGCTACCTCTGGAACCACCAGTATACTAAAAGCAGTCCTAGACACTGTTATAGATCACACAAAGCCTGCTCAACGAACTTATGGCGCCGGGAACCTCTAATGGGGACTACCCGCATCACGTAGGTGGTCAGAGGAACGTTTTATCAAATCCGGCTTTGAAACACGGGGATCCATATATATTTCATTAGCCCAATATAGCACGAGGACTCTTACATTCAATGAGCACCTCACCCCGCCAGGATTCGAACCCACGGCTCACTAGCTCATGACTGTGACCGGGGAACGCTACCTCTGGAACCACCAGGATACTAAAAGCAGTCCTAGACTCTGTTATATTTCACACAAAGCCTGTTCAAGGTGCTTATGGCGCCGTGAACCTCTAATGGGGACTACCCCTATCACGTAGGTCGGCAGAGTAACGTTTTACCGTATCCCTCTTCGAAACACGAGGATCCATATATATTTTATTCGCCCAAAAAGGCACGCGGACTTCTACATACAATCAACACCTCACCCCGCCAGGATTCGAACCCAAGGCCCACGAGCCCACGACTGTGATCGGGGAACGCTACCTGTGGACCACCAGGATTCTAAAAGCAGTCCAAGACTCTGTTATATTTCACACAAAGCCTGTTCAACGAGCTTATGGCTCCGTGAACCCCTAATGGGGACTACCCGTATCACTTAGGTGGTCAGAGAAGCGTTTTCTAAATACTGCTTCGAAACACGAGGATCCATATATATTTCATTAGCCCAATAAATCACGCAGACTTCTACATTCAATCAACACCTCACTTCGCCAGGATTCGAACCCACGGCCCACGAGCCCATGACTGGGACCGGGGAACGTTACCTCTGGACCACTAGGATACTAAAAGCAGTCCTAGACTCTGTTATATTTCACACAAAGCCTGTTTAACGAGCTTATGGCGCCGTGATCCTCTAATGGGGACTATCCGTATCAAGTAGGTGGTCAGAGTAACGTTTTACCAAATCCGATTTCGAAACACGAGGATCGATATATATTTCATTAGCCCAATAAAGCACGTGGACTTCTACATACAATGAACACCTCACCCCGCCAGGATTCGAACCCCCGGCCCACGAGCCCATGACTGTGACCACGGAACGCTACCTCTGGACCACCAGGATACTAAAAGCAGTCCTAGATTCTGTTATAATTCAAACAACGCCTGTTCAACGAGTTTATGGGGCCGTGAACCTCTAATGGGGACTACCCATATTACGTAGGTGGTCAGAGTAACGTTTAACCAAATCTGGCTTCGAAACATGACGATCCATATTTATTTCATTAGCCCAATAAATCACGCAGACTTCTACATTCAATCAACACCTCACTCCGCCAGGATTCGAACCCACGGCCCACGAGCCCATGACTGGGACCGGGGAACGTTACCTCTGGACCACTAGGATACTAAAAGCAGTCCTAGACTCTGATATATTTCACACAAAGCCTGTTTAACGAGCTTATGGCGCCGTGATCCTCTAATGGGGACTATCCGTATCAAGTAGGTGGTCAGAGTAACGTTTTACCAAATCCGGTTTCGAAACACGAGGATCGATATATATTTCATTAGCCCAATGAAGCACGTGGACTTCTACATACAATGAACACCTCACCCCGCCAGGATTCGAACCCACGGCCCACGAGCCCATGACTGTGACCGCGGAACGCTACCTCTGGACCACCAGGATACTAAAAGCAGTCCTAGATTCTGTTATAATTCAAACAACGCCTGTTCAACGAGCTTATGGTGCCGTGAACCTCTAATGGGGACTACCCATATTACGTAGGTGGTCAGAGTAACGTTTAACCAAATCCGACTTCGAAACACGAGGATCTATATATATTTCATTAGCCCAATAAAACAAGCGGACTTCTACATACAATTAACACCTCACCCCGCCAGGATTCGAACCCAAGGCCCCCGAGCCCATGACTGTGACCGGGGAACGTTACCTCTGTACCACCAGGATACTAAAAGCAGTCCTAGACTCTGTTATAATTCAAACAACGCCTGTTCAACGAGCTTATGGTGCCGTGAACCTCTAATGGGGACTACCCATATTACCTAGGTGGTCAGAGTAACGTTTTACCAAATCCGGCTTCGATACACGAGGATCCATATATATTTCATTAGCCCAATAAAGCACACAGACTTGTACATACAATGAACACCTCACCCCTCCAGGATTCGAACCCACGGGCCACTAGCCCATGAGTGTGACCGGGGAATGCTACCTCTGGAACCACCTGGATACTAAAAGCAGTCCTAGACACTGTTAAATTTTACACAATGCCTGTTCAACGAACTTATGGTGCCGGGAACCTCTAATGGGGACTACCCGTATCACGTAGGAGGGCAGAGTAACGTTTTACCATATCCGTCTTCAAAACACGAGGATCCATATATATTTCATTAGCCCAATAAGGCACGCAGACTTCTACATACAATGAACACCTCACCCTGTCAGGATTCAATCCCACGACCCACGAGCCCATGACTGTGACCGAGGAACGCTACCTTTTTAACCACCAGGATACTAAAAGCAGTCCTAGACTCTGTTATATTTCACACAAAGCCTGTTCAACGAGCTTCTGGCGCCCTGACCCTATAATGGGGACTACCCGTATCACAAAAGTGGTCAGAGTAACGTTTTACAAATTCCGGCTTTGAAACACGAGGATCCATATATAGTTCATTAGCCCAATAAAGCACGCAGACTTCTACATACAATGAACACCTCACCCCGCCGGGATTTCAACCCACGGCCCACGAGCCCCAGACTCTGACCGCGGAACGCTACCTCTGGACCACCAGGATACTAAGAGCAGTCCTAGATTCTGTTATAATTCAAACAACGCCTGTTCAACGAGGTTATGGCGCCGTGAACCTCTAATGGGGACTACCCATATCACATAGGTGGTCAGAGTAACGTTTTACCAAATCCGGCTTCGATACACGAGGATCCATATATATTTCATTAGCCCAATAAAGCACACAGACTTCTACATACAATCAACACCTCACCCTGCAAGGATTCGAACCCACGGCCCACGAGCCCATGACTGTGACCGGGGAACGCTGTCTCTGGACCACCTGGATACTAAAAGCAGTCCTAGACTCTGTTATATTTCACACAAAGCCTGTTCAACGAGATTATGGCGCCGTGAACCTCTAATAGGGACTACCCGTATCACGTAAGTGGTCAGAGTAACGTTTTACCAAATCCGGCTTCGAAACACGAAGATCCATATATAGTTCATTAGCCCAATAAAGCACGCGGACTTCTACATACAATCAACACCTCACCCCACCAGGATTTAAACCCACGGCCCACGAGCCCATGACTTTTTCCAGGGAACGCTACTTCTGGACCACCAGGATACTAAAAGTAGTCCTAGACTCTGCTATATTTCACACAAAGCCTGTTCAACGAGCTTATGGCGCCGTGAACCTCTAATGGGGACTACCCGTATCACGTAGGTGGTCAGAGGAACGTTTTACCAAATCCGGCTTCGAAACACGAGGATCCATATATATTTCATTAGCCCAATAAAGCACGCCGACTTGTAAATACAATGAACACCTCACCCCGCCAGGATTCGCACCCACGGGCCACTAGCCCATGAGTGTGACAGGGGAACGCTACCTCTGGAACCACCAGGATACTAAAACAGTCCTAGACTCTGTTATATTTCACACAAAGCCTGTTCAACGAACTTATGGCGCCGGGAACCTCTAATGGGGACTACCCGTATCACGTAGGAGGGCAGAGTAACGTTTTACCATATCCGTCTTCAAAACACGAGGATCCATATATATTTCATTAGCCCAATAAGGCACGCGGACTTCTACATACAATTAACACCTCACCCCGCCGGGATTTAAACCCACGGCCCACGAGCCCATGACTGTGACCAGGGAACGCTACTTCTGGACCAGCCAGGATACTAAAAGCAGTCCTAGACTCTGTTATATTTCACACAAAGCCTGTTTAACGAGCTTATGGCGCCGTGATCCTCTAATGGGGACTATCCGTATCAAGTAGGTGGTCAGAGTAACGTTTTACCAAATCCGATTTCGAAACACGAGGATCGATATATATTTCATTAGCCCAATAAAGCACGTGGACTTCTACATACAATGAACACCTCACCCCGCCAGGATTCGAACCCACGGCCCACGAGCCCATGACTGTGACCACGGAACGCTACCTCTGGACCACCAGGATACTAAAAGCAGTCCTAGATTCTGTTATAATTCAAACAACGCCTGTTCAACGAGTTTATGGTGCCGTGAACCTCTAATGGGGACTACCCATATTACGTAGGTGGTCAGAGTAACGTTTAACCAAATCTGGCTTCGAAACATGACGATCCATATTTATTTCATTAGCCCAATAAATCACGCAGACTTCTACATACAATCAACACCTCACTCCGCCAGGATTCGAACCCACGGCCCACGAGCCCATGACTGGGACCGGGTAACGTTACCTCTGGACCACTAGGATACTAAAAGCAGTCCTAGACTCTGATATATTTCACACAAAGCCTGTTTAACGAGCTTATGGCGCCGTGAACCTCTAATGGGGACTACCCGTATCAAGTAGGTGGTCAGAGTAACGTTTTACCAAATCCGGCTTCGAAACACGAGGATCGATATATATTTCATTAGCCCAATGAAGCACGCGGACTTCTACATACAATGAACACCTCACTCCGCCAGGATTCGAACCCACGGCCCACGAGCCCATGACTGTGACCGCGGAACGCTACCTCTGGACCACCAGGATACTAAAAGCAGTCCTAGACTCTGTTATAATTCAAACAACGCCTGTTCAACGAGCTTATGGCGCCGTGAACCTCTAATGGGGACTACCCGTATCACGTAGGTGGTCAGAGTAACGTTTAACCAAATCCGACTTCGAAACACGAGGATCCATATATATTTCATTAGCCCAATAAAGCACGCGGACTTCTACATACAATTAACACCTCACCCCGCCAGGATTCGAACCCAAGGCCCACGAGCCCATGACTGTGAACGGGGAACGCTACTCTGGACCACCAGGATACTAAAAGCAGTCCTAGACTCTGTTATATTTCACACAAAGCCTGTTCAACGAGCTTATGGCGCCGTGAACCTCTAATGGGGACTACCCATATCACGTAGGTGGTCAGAGTAACGTTTTACCAAATCCGGCTTCGAAACACGAGGATCCATATATATTTCATTAGCCCAATAAAGCACACAGACTTCTACATACAATGAACACCTCACCCCGCCAGGATTCGAACCCACGGGCCACTAGCCCATGAGTGTGACCGGGGAACGCTACCTCTGGAACCACCAGGATACTAAAAGCAGTCCTAGACACTGTTATATTTCACACAAAGCCTGTTCAACGAACTTATGGCGCCGTGAACCTCTAATGGGGACTACCCGTATCACGTAGGAGGGCAGAGTAACGTTTTACCATATCCGTCTTCGAAACACGAGGATCCATATATATTTCATTAGCCCAATAAGGCACGCGGACTTCTACATACAATGAACACCTCACCCTGTCAGGATTCAAACCCACGACCCACGAGCCCATGACTGTGACCGGGGAACGCTACCTCTTCAACCACCAGGATACTAAAAGCAGTCCTAGACTCTGTTATATTTCACACAAAGCCTGTTCAACGAGCTTATGGCGCCGTGAACCTATAATGGGGACTACCCGTATCACAGTAAGTGGTCAGAGTAACGTTTTACCAAATCCGGCTTCGAAACACGAAGATCCATATATAGTTCATTAGGCCAATAAAGCACGCAGACTTCTACATACAATGAACACCTCACCCGCCAGGATTTAAACCCACGGCCCACGAGCCCATGACTGTGACCGCGGAACGCTACCTCTGGACCACCAGGATACTAAAAGCAGTCCTAGATTCTGTTATAATTCAAACAACGCCTGTTCAACGAGCTTATGGCGCCGTGAACCTCTAATGGGGACTACCCATATCACGTAGGTGGTCAGAGTAACGTTTTACCAAATCCGGCTTCGATACACGAGGATCCATATATATTTCATTAGCCCAATAAAGCACACAGACTTCTACATACAATCAACACCTCACCCTGCCAGGATTCGAACCCACGGCCCACGAGCCCATGACTGTGACCGGGGAACGCTATCTCTGGACCACCTGGATACTAAAAGCAGTCCTAGACTCTGTTATATTTCACACAAAGCCTGTTCAACGAGATTATGGCGCCGTGAACCTCTAATGGGGACTACCCGTATCACGTAAGTGGTCAGAGTAACGTTTTACCAAATCAGGCTTCGAAACACGAGGATCCATATATATTTCATTAGCCCAATAAAGCACGCGGACTTCTACATACAATGAACACCTCACCCTGCAGGATTCAAACCCACGACCCACGAGCCCATGACTGTGACCGGGGAACGCTACCTCTTTAACCACCAGGATACTAAAAGCAGTCCTAGACTCTGTTATACTTCACACAAAGCCTGTTCAACGAGCTTATGGCGCCGTGAACCTCTAATGGGGACTACCCGTATCACGTAAGTGGTGAGAGTAACGTTTTACCAAATCTGGCTTCGAGACACGAGGATCCATATATAGTTCATTAGCGCAATAAAGCACGCAGACTTCTACATACAATGAACACCTCACCCCGCCGGGATTTAAACCCACGGCCCACGAGCCCATGACTGTGACCGGGGAACGCTACCTCTGGACCACCAGGATACTAAAAGCAGTCCTAGATTCTGTTATAATTCAAACAAAGCCTGTTCAACGAGCTTATGGCGCCGTGAACCTCTAATGGGGACTACCCATATCACGTAGGTGGTCAGAGTAACGTTTTACCAAATCCGGCTTCGAAACACGAGGATCCATATATATTTCATTAGCCCAATAAAGCACACGGACTTCTACATACAATCAACACCTCACCCTGCCAGGATTCGAACCCACGGCCCACGAGCCCATGACTGTGACCGGGGAACGCTATCTCTGGACCACCAGGATACTAAAAGCAGTCCTAGACTCTGTTATATTTCACACAAAGCCTGTTCAACGAGCTTATGGCGCCGTGAACCTCAAATGGGGACTACCCGTATCACGTAGGTGGTATAGTGAGTTTTGTCAGATCAAACTAGTGCCAGTAGAAAAACATACACCTTTGAGATTGTTGTTTGCAAATGTGAGACTATGTTATCACCCCAGGGATTATCTTTGATATCACACTTGTTGTTGCTGTCTATATGTGACATCAGTCTCTGTGATGAAGCTTTGGTCTTGGCGGGAGGTGTAATGATTGATTGTCAAACCAAAGCTTACAGCCCAGAATTATGTCACATATAACAGCAAGTATACTACAGACCTCGTGGTACTACCAAATTCCGGGTTGACACGCCTCAGGTCGACCCTAGGGACTTGACCTCGCCCACTAATGATGTGAGTTAGCCGGGTGACCTACAACCTCACCTAACCAAGAAACCCTGGCAGGACCACACCTTCACACAGCTATCCAGATCAAACCAGTTTAGTGATAATTGGTTAGAGGTGAGAAGCCGGCTGGGCCGACCCCATATAAAGGCCCTACAGTCCCATCCACGGGTATTATCATTCTATTATCATTCTGATTCTGGAGAACATTCGAACATTACTCTGGAGATTCTCAGAGTCACTCTTGTCTTCTCCCCAGGTCGGGAGGGGGACTTCCCGACCAGACCCCAGCTAAGCAGAAGCCTCCCATAGGAGGCAGCCCAGCCAAGCATCTACTGGGCCTACGTCAGGGTACACGTGAGTCTTGTCAGAACGATTCCTAGGGTGAGTTACCTACTGTGGGAAGTGTATTCATTCAGGTGTGTCAGAGAGTCAGTGTCGAGTAAGGTAAAACATAATGTGTTAGTACCCCGATATAATAGTGATATAAATGTGTCCATGTCATTGAGTGAATTAATAAATTGTTGTATGGAAGAGATGTTTGACAAGTTGTCCCTTTAAGAAGTGATATTTGTGTATTGACATACGAGATAAGATAAGCCTATTGACGCTGAGTAAATAACATCCCGGCCACGCTACCAAGTTTCCTATCTTTACATTCCTACTCTCTACACTTCTTACTTATATATGTAATCTTCTTCTCTCATTGTGTTCTGTCCCGTTATAGTGGTCAGAGTAACGTTTTACCAAATCCGACTTCGAAACACGAGGATCCATATATATTTGATTAGCCCAATAGAGCACGCGGACTTCTACATAAAATGAACACCTCACCCCGCCAGGATTCGAACCCACGGCCCACGAGCCCACGAGTGTGACCGGGGAACGCTACCTCAGGACCACCAGGATACTAAAAGCAGTCCTAGACTCTGTTATATTTCACACAAAGCCTGTTCAACGAGCTTATGGCGCCGTGAACCTCTAATGGGGACTACCCGTATCACGTAGGTGGTCAGAGTAACGTTTTATCAAATCCGGCTTCTAAATATGAGGATCCATATATGTTTCATTAGCCTAATAAAGCAAGCGGACTTCTTGTTACAATCAACACCTCACCCCGCCAGGACTCGAACCCCCTGGCCCACAAGCCAATGACTGTGTCCAGGGAATGTTACCTCTGGACCACCAGGATACTAAAAGCAGTCCTAGACTCTGTTATATTTCACACAAAGCCTGTTCAACGAGCTTATGGCGCCGTGAATCTCTAATGGGGACTACCCGTATCAAGTAGGTGGTCAGAGTAACGTTTTACCAAATCCGGCTTCGAAACACGAGGATCTATATATATTTCATTAGCCCAATAAAGCACGCGGACTTCTACATACAACGAACACCTCACCCCGCCAGGATTCGAACCCACGGCCCACGAGCCCATGACTGTGACCGCGGAACGCTACCTCTGGACCACCAGGATACTAAAAGCAGTCCTAGACTCTGTTATATTTCACACAAAGCCTGTTCAACGAGCTTATGGCGCCGTGAACCTCTAATGGGGACTACCCGTATCACGTAGGTGGTCAGAGTAACGTTTTACCAAATCCGGCTTCGAAACACGAGGATCCATATATATTTCATTAGCCCAATAATGCACGCGGACTTGTACATACAATGAACACCTCACCCCGCCAGGATTCGAACCCACGGCCCACTAGCCCATGACTGTGACCGGGGAACGCTACCTCTGGAACCACCAGGATACTAAAAGCAGTCCTAGACTCTGTTATATTTCACACAAAGCCTGTTGAACGAGCTTATGGCGCCGTGAACCTCTAATGGGGACTACCCGTATCACGTAGGTGGTCAGAGTAACGTTTTACCAAATCCGGCTTCGAAACACGAGGATCCATATATATTTCATTAGCCCAATAAAGCACGCGGACTTCTACATACAATCAACACCTCACCCCGCCAGGATTCGAACCCACGGCCCACGAGCCCATGACTGTGACCGGGGAACGCTACCTCTGGACCACCAGGATACTAAAAGCAGTCCTAGACTCTGTTATATTTCACACAAAGCCTGTTCAACGAGCTTATGGCGCCGTGAACTTTAATGGGGACTACCCGTATCACGTAGGTGGTCAGAGTAACGTTTTACCAAATCCTGCTTCGAAACACGAGGATCCATATATATTTCATTAGCCCAATAAAGCACGCGGACTTCTACATACAATAAACACCTCACCCCGCCAGGATTCGAACCCACGGCCCACGAGCCCATGACTGTGACCGGGAACGCTACCTCTGGACCACCAGGATACTAAAAGCAGTCCTAGACTCTGTTATATTTCACACAAAGCCTGTTCAACGAACTTATGGCGCCGTGAACCTCTAATGGGGACTACCCGTATCACGTAGGTGGTCAGAGTAACGTTTTACCAAATCCGGCTTCGAAACACGAGGATCCATATATATTTCATTAGCCCAATAAAGCACACGGACTTCTACATACAATCAACACCTCACCCCGCCAGGATTCGAACCCACGGCCCACGAGCCCACGACTGTGACCGGGGAACGCTACCTCTGGACCACCAGGATACTAAAAGCAGTCCTAGACTCTGTTATATTTCACACAAAGCCTGTTCAACGAGCTTATGGCGACGTGAACCTCTAATGGGGACTACCCGTATCACGTAGGTGGTCAGAGTAACGTTTTACCAAATCCGGCTTCGAAACACAAGGATCCATAATATTTCATTAGTCCAATAAAGCAAGCGGACTTCTACATACAATCAACACCTCACCCTGTAGGATTCGAACCCACGGCCCACGAGCCCATGACTGTGACCGGGGAACGCTACTTCTGGACCACCAGGATACTAAAAGCAGTCCTAGACTGTGTTATATTTCACACAAAGCCTGTTCAACGAGCTTATGGCGCCGTGAACCTCTAATGGGGACTACCCGTATCACGAGGTGGTCAGAGTAACGTTTTACCAAATCCGGCTTCGAAACACGAGGATCCATATATATTTCATTAGCCCAATAAAGCACGCGGACTTCTACATACAATCAACACCTCACCCCGCCAGGATTCGAACCCACGGCCCACGAGCCTACGACTATGACCGGGGAACGCTACCTCTGGAACCACCAGGATACTAAAAGCAGTCCTAGACTCTGTTATATATCACACAAAGCCTGTTCAACGAGCTTATGGCGCCGTGAACCTCTAATGGGGACTACCCGTATCACGTAGGTGGTCAGAGTAACGTTTTACCAAATCCGTCTTCGAAACACGAGGATCCATATATATTTCATTAGCCCAATAAAGCACCCGGACTTCTACATACAATCAACACCTCACCCGCCAGGATTCGAACCCACGGCCCACGAGCCCATGACTGTGACCGGGGAACGCTACCTCTGGACCACCAGGATACGAAAAGCAGTCCTAGACTCTGTTATATTTCACACAAAGCCTGTTCAACGAGCTTATGGCGCCATGAACCTCTAATGGGGACTACCCGTATCACGTAGGTGGTCAGAGTAACGTTTTACCAAATCCGGCTTCGAAACACGAGGATCCATATATATTTCATTAGCCCAATAAAGGACGCGGACTTCTACATACAATGAACACCTCACCCCGCCAGGATTCGAACCCACGGCCCACGAGCCCATGACTGTGACCGGGAACGCTACCTCTGGACCACCAGGATACTAAAAGCAGTCCTAGACTCTGTTATATTTCAAACAAAGCCTGTTCAACGAGCTTATGGCGCCGTGAACCTCTAATGGGGACTACCCGTATCACGTAGGTGGTCAGAGTAGCGTTTTACCAAATCCGGCATCGAAACACGAGGATCCATATATATTTTATTATCCCAATAAATCACGCGGACTTCTACATACAATCAACATCTCACCCCGCCAGGATTCGAACCCACGGCCCACGAGCCCACGACTGTGACCGGGGAATACTACCTCTGGACCACCAGGATACTAAAAGCAGTCCTAGACTCTGTTATATTTCACACAAAGCCTGTTCAACGAGCCTATGGCGCCGAGATCCTCTAATGGGGACTACCAGTATCACGTAGGTGGGCAGAGTAACGTTTTATCATATCCGTCTTCGAAACACGAGGATCCATATATATTTCATGAGCCCAATAAGGCACGCGGACTTCTACATACAATGAACACCTCACCCTGTCAGGATTCAAACCCACGACCCACGAGCCCATGACTGTGACCGGGGAACGCTAACCTCTTTAACCACCAGGATACTAAAGGCAGTCCTAGACTCTGTTATATTTCACACAAAGCCTGTTCAATGAGCTTATGGCGCCCGGAACCTATAATGGGGACTACCCGTATCACGTAAGTGGTAAGAGTAACGTTTTACCAAATCCGTCTTCGAAACATGAGGATCCATATATAGTTCATTAGCCCAATAAAGCACGCAGACTTCTACATACAATGAACACCTCACCCCGCCGGGATTTAAACCCACGGCCCACGATCCCATGACTGTGACCATGGAACGCTACTTCTGGACCAGCCAGGATACTAAAAGCAGTCCTAGACTCTGATATATTTCACAAAAAGCCTGTTCAACGAGCTTATGGAGCCGTGAACCTCTAATGGGGACTATCCGTATCACGTAGGTTCACATAGGTGGTCAGAGTAACGTTTTACCAAATCCGGCTTCGAAACACGAGGATCGATATATATTTCATTAGCACAGTAAAGCACGCGGACTTCTACATACAATGAACACCTCACCCCGCCAGGATTCAATCCCATGGCCCACGAGCCCATGACTGTGACCGCGGAACGCTACCTATGGACCACCAGGATACTAAAAGCAGTCATAGATTCTGTTATATTTCACATAAAGCCTGTTCAACGAGCTTATGGCGCCGTTAACCTCCAATGGGGACTACCCATATCAAGTAGGTGGTGAGAGTAGCATTTTACCAAATCCGGCATCGAAACTCGAGGATCCATATATATTTCATTAGCCCAATAAATCACGCGGACTTCTACATACAATCAACACCCTCACCCCGCTAGGATTCGAACCCACGGCCCACGAGCCCACGACTGTGACCGGGGAGTGCTACCTGTGGACCACCAGGTTACTAATAGCAGTACTAGACTGTTATATTTCACACAAAGCCTGTTCAACGAGCTTATGGCGACGTGAACCTCTAATGGCGACTACCCGTATCACTTAGGTTGTCAGAGTAACGTTCTTCCAAATCCGGCTTCGAAACACAAGGATCCACATATATTTCATTAGCCCAATAAATCACGCGGACTTCTACATACAATCAACACCTTACCTCGCCAGATTCGAACCCACGGCCCACGAACCCATGACTGTGACCAGGGAACGCTACCTCTGGACCACCAGAATACTAAAAGCAGTCCTAGACTCTGTTATATTTCACACAAAGCCTGTTCAACGTGCTTATGGCGCTGTGAACCTCTAATGGGGACTACCCGTATCACGTAGGTGGTATAGTGAGCTTTGTCAGATCAAACTAGTGCCAATAGAAAAACATACACCTATGAGATTGTTGTTTGCAAATGTGAGACTATGTTATCACCCCAGGGATTATCTTTGATATCACACTTGTTGTTGCTGTCTATATGTGACATCAGTCTCTGTGATGAAGCTTTGGTCTTGGCGGGAGGTGTAATGATTGATTGTCAAACCAAAGCTTACAGCCCAGAATTATGTCACATATAACAGCAAGTATACTACAGACCTCGTGGTACTACCAAATTCCGGGTTGACACGCCTCAGGTCGACCCTAGGGACTTGACCTCGCCCACTAATGATGTGAGTTAGCCGGGTGACCTACAACCTCACCTAACCAAGAAACCCTGGCAGGACCACACCTTCACACAGCTATCCAGATCAAACCAGTTTAGTGATAATTGGTTAGAGGTGAGAAGCCGGCTGGGCCGACCCCATATAAAGGCCCTACAGTCCCATCCACGGGCATTATCATTCTATTATCATTCTGATTCTGGAGAACATTCGAACATTACTCTGGAGATTCTCAGAGTCACTCTTGTCTTCTCCCCAGGTCGGGAGGGGGACTTCCCGACCAGACCCCAGCTAAGCAGAAGCCTCCCATAGGAGGCAGCCCAGCCAAGCATCTACTGGGCCTACGTCAGGGTACACGTGAGTCTTGTCAGAACGATTCCTAGGGTGAGTTACCTACTGTGGGAAGTGTATTCATTCAGGTGTGTCAGAGAGTCAGTGTCGAGTAAGGTAAAACATAATGTGTTAGTACCCCGATATAATAGTGATATTAATGTGTCCATGTCATTGAGTGAATTAATAAATTGTTGTATCGAAGAGATGTTTGACAAGTTGTCCCTTTAAGAAGTGATATATGTGTATTGACATACGAGATAAGATAAGCGTATTGACGCTGAGTAAATAACATCCCGGCCACGCTACCAAGTTTCCTATCTTTACATTCCTACTCTCTACACTTCTTACTTATATATGTAATCTTCTTCTCTTATTGTGTTCTGTCCCGCTATAGTGGTCAGAGTAACGTTTTACCAAATCCGACTTCGAAACACGAGGATCCATATATATTTGATTAGCCCAATAGAGCACGCGGACTTCTACATAAAATGAACACCTCACCCCGCCAGGATTCGAACCCACGGCCCACGAGCCCACGAGTGTGACCGGGGAACGCTACCTCAGGACCACCAGGATACTAAAAGCAGTCCTAGACTCTGTTATATTTCACACCAAGCCTGTTCAACGAGCTTATGGCGCCGTGAACCTCTAATGGGGACTACCAGTATCACGTAGGTGGTCAGAGTAACGTTTTATCAAATCCGGCTTCTAAATATGAGGATCCATATATGTTTCACTAGCCTAATAAAGCAAGCGGACTTCTTCTTACAATCAACACCTCACCCCGCCAGGACTCGAACCCCCTGGCCCACAAGCCAATGACTGTGTCCAGGGAATGTTACCTCTGGACCACGAGGATACTAAAAGCAGTCCTAGACTCTGTTATATATCACACGAAGCCTGTTCAACGAGCTTATGGCACCGTGAATCTCTAATGGGGACTACCCGTATCAAGTAGGTGGTCAGAGTAACGTTTTACCAAATCCGGTTTCGAAACACGAGGATCTATATATATTTCATTAGCCCAATAAAGCACGCGAACTTCTACATACAACGAACACCTCACCCCGCCAGGATTCGGACCCACTGCCCACAAGCTCATGACTGTGACCGCGGAACACTACCTTTGGACCACCAGGATAATAAAAGCAGTCCTAGACTCTGTTATATTTCAAACAAAGCCTGTTCAACGAGCTTATGGATGCCGTGGACCTCTCATGGGAGACTGCCCGTATCACGTAAGTGGTCAGAGCAACGTTTTACCAAATCCGGCTTCGATACACGAGGATCCATATATATTTCATTAGCCTAATAAAGCATACGGACTTCTACATACAATCAACCCCTCACCCCGCCATGATTCGAACCCATGGCCCACGAGCCCACGAGTGTGACCGGGGAACACTACCTCTGGACCACCAGGATACTAAAAGCAGTCCTAGAATCTGTTATATTTCACACAAAGCCTGTTCAACGAGCTTATGGCGCCGTGAACCTCTAATGGGGACTACCCGTATCACGAGGTGGTCAGAGTAACGTTTTACCATATCCGTCTTCGAAACACGAGGATCCATATATATTTTATTAGCCCAATAAGGATCGCGGACTTCTACATACAATCAACACCTCACCCCGCCAGGATTCGAACCCAAGGCCCACAACTGTGATCGGGGAATGCTACCTCTGGACCACTAGGATACTAAAAGCAGTCCAAGACTCTGTTATATTTCACACAAAGCCTGTTCAACGAGCTTATGGCACCGTGAACCACTAATGGGGACTACCCGTATCACGTAGGTGGTCAGAGTAGCGTTTTAACAAATCCTGCTTCGAAACACGAGGATCCATAAATATTTTATTAGCCCAATAAAGCACGCGCACTTGCACATACAATGAACACCTCACCCCGCCAGGATTCGAACCCACGGCCCAATAGCCCATGACTGTGACCGGGGAACACTACCTCTGGAACCACCTGGATAATAAAAGCAGTCCTAGACTCTGTTATATTTCACACAAAGCCTGTTCAACGAGCTTATGTCGCCGTGAATATCTAATGGGGACTACCCGTATCAAGTAGGTGGTTCAGAGTAACGTTTTACCAAATCCTGCTTTGAAACACGAGGATCCATATATATTTCATTAGCCCAATAAATCACGCGGACTTCTACATACAATCAACACCTCACTCTGCCAGGATTCCAACCCACGGTCCATGAGCCCATGACTGTGACCGGGGAATGTTACCTCTGGACCACGAGGATACTAAAAGCAGTCCTAGTCTCTGTTATATATCACACAAAGCCTGTTCAACGAGCTTATGGCGCCGTGGATCTCTAATGGGGACTACCCGTATCAAGTAGGTGGTCAGAGTAACGTTTTACCAAATCCGGCTTCGAAACACGAGGATCTATATATATTTCATTAGCCCAATAAAGCACGCGGACTTCTACATACAACGAACACCTCACCCCGCCAGGATTCGAACCCACGGCCCACGAGCTCATGACTGTGACCGCGGAACGCTACCTTTGGACCACCAGGATAATAAAAGCAGTCCTAGACCCTGTTATATTTCACACAAAGCCTGTTCAACGAGCTTATGGCGCCGTGAACCTCTAATGGGGACTACCTGTATCACGTAGGTGGTCAGAGGAACGTTTTATCAAATCCGGCTTCGAAACACGAGGATCCATATATATTTCATTAGCCCAATAATGCACGCGGACTTGTACATACAATGAACACCTCACCCCGCCAGGATTCGAACCCACGGCCCACTAGCCCATGACTGTGACCGGGGAACGCTACCTCTGGAACCACCAGGATATTAAAAGCAGTCCTAGACTCTGTTATATTTCACACAAAGCCTGTTGAACGAGCTTATGGCGCCGTGAACCTCTAATGGGGACTACCCGTATCCCGAGGTGGGCAGAGAAACGTTTTACCAAATCCGGCTTCGAAACACGAGGATCCATATATATTTCATTAGCCCAATAAAGCATGCGGACTTGCATATACAATCAACACCTCACCCCGCCAGGATTCGAACCCAAGGCCCACGAGCCCACGACTGTGATCGGGGAATGCTACCTCTGGACCACTAGGATACTAAAAGCAGTCCAAGACTCTGTTATATTTCACACAAAGCCTGTTCAACGAGCTTATGGCACCGTGAACCATTAATGGGGATTACCCGTATCACGTAGGTGGTCAGAGTAGCGTTTTACCAAATCCTGCTTCGAAACACGAGGATCCATAAATATTTCATTAGCCCAATAAAGCACGCGGACTTGTACATACAATTAACACCACACCCCGCCAGGATTCGAACCCACGGCCCACTAGCCCATGACTGTGACCGGGGAACACTACCTCTGGAACCACCAGGTTAATAAAAGCAGTCCTAGACTCTGTTATATTTCACCCAAAGCCTGTTCAACGAACTTATGGCGCCGGGAACCTCTAGTGGGGACTACCCGTATCACGTAGGTGGTCAGAGTAACGTTCTACCAAATCCGGCTTCGAAACACAAGGATCCATAAATTTTTCATTAGTCCAATAAAGCACACGGACTTCTACATACAATCAACACCTCACCCCGCCTGGATTCGAACCCAAGGCCCAAAACCTCACGACTGTGACCGGGGAACGCTACCTCTGGACCACCAGGTTACTAAAAGCAGTACTAGACTCTATTATATTCCACACAAAGCCTGTTCAACGAGCTTATGGCGACATGAACCTCTAATGGGGACTACTCGTATCACGTAGGTGGTCAGAGTAACGTTCTACCAAATCCGGCTTCGAAACACAAGGATCCATAAATATTTCATTAGTCCAATAAAGCAAGCGGACTTCTACATACAATCAACACCTCAACCCTGTAGGCTTCGAACCCACGGCCCACGAGCCCATGACTGTGACCGGGGAACGCTACTTCTGGACCACCAGGATACTAAAAGCAGTCCTAGACTGTGTTATATTTCACACAAAGCCTGTTCAACGAGCTTATGGCGCCGTGAACCTCTAATGGGGACTTCCCGTATCACGAGGTGGTCAGAGTAACGTTTTACCAAATCTGGCTTCGAAACACGAGGATCCATATTTATTTCATTAGCCCTATAAAGCATGCGGACTTCTACATACAATCAACACCTCACCCCGCCAGGATTGGAACCGAAGGCCCAAAACCTTACGACTATGACCGGGGAACGCTAACTCTGGAACCACCAGGATACTAAAAGCAGTCCTAGACACTGTTATATATCACAGAAAGCCTGTTCAACGAACTTATGGCGCCGGGAACCTCTAATGGGGACTACCCGTATCACGTAGGTGGGCAGAGTAACGTTTTACCATATCCGTCTTCAAAACACGAGGATCCAAATATATTTCATTAGCCCAATGCATCACCCGGACTTCTACATACAATCAACACCTCACACCGCCAGGATTCGAACCCACTGCCCACGACCCCACGACTATGACCAGGGAACGCTACCTCTGGACCACCAGGATACGAAAAGCAGTCCTAGACTCTGTTATATTTCACACAAAGCCTGTTCAACGAGCTTATGGCGCCATGAACCTCTAATGGGGACTACCCGTATCACGTAGGTGGTCAGAGTAACGTTTTACCAAATACGACTTCGAAACACGAGGATCCATATATATTTCATTAGCCCAATAAAGGACGCGGACTTGTACATACAATGAACACCTCACCCCGCAAGGATTCGAACCCACTGCCCACGAGCCCCTGACTGTGACCGCGGAACGCTACCTCTGAACCACCAGGATGCTAAAAGCAGTCCTAAAGTCTGTTATATTTCAAAAAAAGCCTGTTCAGCGAGCTTATGGCACCATGAACCTCTAATGGGGACTACCCGTATCACGTAGGTGGTCAGAGTAGCGTTTTACCAAATCCGGCATCGAAACACGAGGATCCATATATATTTTATTATCCCAATAAATCACGCGGACTTCTACATACAATCAACACCTCACCCCGCCAGGATTCGAACCCACGGCCCACGAGCCCACGACTGTGACCGGGGAATACTACCTCTGGACCACCAGGATACTAAAAGCAGTCCTAGACTCTGTTATATTTCACACAAAGCCTGTTCAACGAGCCTATGGCGCCGAGAACCTCTAATGGGGACTACCCGTATCACGTAGGTGGGCAGAGTAACGTTTTATCATATCCGTCTTCGAAACACGAGGATCCATATATATTTCATGAGCCCAATAAGGCACGCGGACTTCTACATACAATGAACACCTCACCCTGTCAGGATTCAAACCCACGACCCACGAGCCCATGACTGTGACCGGGGAACGCTAACCTCTTTAACCACCAGGATACTAAAGGCAGTCCTAGACTCTGTTATATTTCACACAAAGCCTGTTCAATGAGCTTATGGCGCCCGGAACCTATAATGGGGACTACCCGTATCACGTAAGTGGTAAGAGTAACGTTTTACCAAATCCGTCTTCGAAACATGAGGATCCATATATAGTTCATTAGCCCAATAAAGCACGCAGACTTCTACATACAATGAACACCTCACCCCGCCGGGATTGAAACCCACGGCCCACGAGCCCATGACTGTGACCATGGAACGCTACTTCTGGACCAGCCAGGATACTAAAAGCAGTCCTAGACTCTGATATATTTCACAAAAAGCCTGTTCAACGAGCTTATGGAGCCGTGAACCTCTAATGGGGACTAACCGTATCACGTAGGTTCACATAGGTGGTCAGAGTAACGTTTTACCAAATCCGGCTTCGAAACACGAGGATCGATATATATTTCATTAGCACAGTAAAGCACGCGGACTTCTACATACAATGAACACCTCACCCCGCCAGGATTCAATCCCATGGCCCACGAGCCCATGACTGTGACCGCGGAACGCTACCTATGGACCACCAGGATACTAAAAGCAGTCATAGATTCTGTTATAATTCAAGCAACGCCTGTTCAACGAGCTTATGGCGCCGTGAACCTCTAATGAGGACTACCCATATCACTTAGGTGGTCAGAGTAACATTTTACCAAATCCTGCTTCGATACACGAGGATCCATATATATTTCATTAGCCCAATAAAGCACACAGACTTCTACATACAATCAACACCTCACCCTGCCAGGATTCGAACCCACGGCCCACGAGCCCATGACTGTGACCGGGGAACGGTATCTCTGGATCACCTGGATACTAAAAGCAGTCCTAGACTCTGTTATGTTTCACACAAAGCCTGTTCAACGAGATTATGGCGCCGTGAACCTCTAATGGGGACTACCCGTATCACGTAAGTGGTCAGAGTAACGTTTTACCAAATCCGGCTTCGAAACACGAGGATCCATATATAGTTCATTAGCCCAATAAAGCACGCAGACTTCTACATACAATCAACACCTCACCCAGCCAGGATTTAAACCCACGGCCCACGAGCCTATGACTGTTTCCAGGGAACGCTACTTCTGGACCACCAGGATACTAAAAGCAGACCTAGACTGTGTTATATTTCACACAAAGCCTGTTCAACGAGCTTATGGCGACGTGAACCTCTAATGGGGACTACCCGTTTCATGTAGGTGGTCAGAGTAACGTTCTACCAAATCCGGCTTCGAAACACAAGGATCCAAAAATATTTCATTAGTCCAATAAAGCACACGGACTTCTACATACAATCAACACCTCATCCCTGTAGGCTTCGAACCCACGGCCCACGAGCCCATGACTGTGACCAGGGAACGCTATATCTGGACCACCAGGATACTAAAAGCAATCCTAGACTCTGTTATATTTCACACAAAGCCTGTTGAGCGAGCTTATGGCGCCGTGAACCTCTAATGGGGTCTTCCCGTATCACATAGGTGGTTAGAGTAACGTTTTACCAAATCCGGCTTCTAAACACGAGGATCCACATATATTTCATTAGCCCAATGAAGCACACAGACTTCTACATACAATCAACACCTCACCCTGCCAGGATTCGAACCCATGGCCCACGAGCCCATGACTGTGACCGGGGAACGGTATCTCTGGATCACCTGGATACTAAAAGCAGTCCGAGACTCTGTTATATTTCACACAAAGCCTGTTCAACGAGATTATGGCGCCGTGAACCTCTAATGGGGACTACCCGTATCACGTAAGTGGTCAGAGTAACGTTTTACCAAATCCGGCTTCGAAACACGAGGATCCATATATAGTTCATTAGCCCAATAAAGCACGCAGACTTCTACATACAATCAACACCTCACCCAGCCAGGATTTAAACCCACGGCCCACGAGCCTATGACTGTTTCCAGGGAACGCTACTTGTGGACCACCAGGATACTAAAAGCAGTCCTAGACTCTGTTATATTTCAAACAAAGCCTGTTCAACGAGCTTATGGATGCCGTGGACCTCTAATGGGAGACTGCCCGTATCACGTAAGTGGTCAGAGCAACGTTTTACCAAATCCGGCTTCAATACACGAGGATCCATATATATTTCATTAGCCTAATAAAGCATACGGACTTCTACATACAATCAACCCCTCACCCCGCCATGATTCGAACCAATGGCCCATGAGCCCACGAGTGTGACCGGGGAACGCTACCTCTGGACCACCAGGATACTAAAAGCAGTCCTAGAATCTGTTATATTTCACACAAAGTCTGTTCAACGAGCTTATGGCGCCGTGAACCTCTAATGGGGACTACCCGTATCACGTAGATGGGCAGAGTAACGTTTTACCAAATCCGGCTTCGAAACACGAGGATCCATATATATTTCATTAGCCCAATAAAGCATGCGGACTTGTATATACAATCAACACCTCACCCCGCCAGGATTCGAACCCAAGGCCCAAAACCTCACGACTGTGACCAGGGAACGCTACCTCTGGACCACCAGGTTACTAAAAGCAGTACTAGACTCTGTTGTATTTCACACAAAGCCTGTTCAACGAGCTTATGGCGCCGTGAACCTCTAATGGGGACTACCCGTATCCCGAGGTGGTCAGAGTAACGTTTTACCATATCCGTCTTCGAAACACGAGGATCCATATATATTTTATTAGCCCAATAAGGCACGCGGACTTCTATATACAATCAACACCTCACCCCGCCAGGATTCGAACCCAAGGCCCACGAGCCCACGACTGTGATCGGGGAATGCTACCTCTGGACCACTAGGATACTAAATGCAGTCCAAGACTCTGTTATATTTCACACAATGCCTGTTCAACGAGCTTATGGCACCATGAACCACTAATGGGGACTACACGTATCACGTGTGGTGGTCAGAGTAGCGTTTTACCAAATCCTGCTTCGAAACACGAGGATCCATAAATATTTCATTAGCCCAATAAAGCACGCGGACTTGTACATACAATGAACACCTCACCCCGCCAGGATTCGAGCCCACGGCCCACTAGCCCATGACTGTGACCGGGGAACACTACCTCTGGAACCACCAGGATAATAAAAGCAGTCCTAGACTCTGTTATATTTCACCCAAAGCCTGTTCAACGAACTTATGGCGCCAGGAACCTCTAATGGGGACTACCCGTATCACGTAGGTGGTCAGAGTAACGTTCTACCAAATCCGGCTTCGAAACACGAGGATCCATATATATTTCATTAGCCCAATAAAGCACGCGGACTTCTACATACAATCAACACCTCACCCCGCCAGGATTCGAACCCACGGCCCACAAGCCTATGACTGTGACCGGGGAACGCTACCTTTGGACCACCAGGATAATAAAAGCAGTCCTAGACTCTGTTATATTTCACACAAAGCCTGTTCAACGAGCTTATGGCGCCGTGAACCTCTAATGGGGACTACCCGTATCACGTAGGTGGTCAGAGTAACGTTTTACCAAATCCGGCTTCGAAACACGAGGATCCATATATATTTCATTAGCCCAATAAAGCAAGCGGACTTCTACATACAATCAACACCTCAACCCGCCAGGATTCGAACCCACGGCCCACGAGCCCATGACTGTGACCGGGGAACGCTACTTCTGGACCACCAGGATACTAAAAGCAGTGCTAGACTGTGTTATATTTCACACAAAGCCTGTTCAACGAGCTTATGGAGCCGTGAATCTCTAATGGGGACTACCCGTATCACAAGGTGGTCAGAGTAACGTTTTACCAAATCTGGCTTCGAAACACGAGGATCCATACTTATTTCATTAGCCCTATAAGGCATGCGGACTTCTACATACAATCAACACCTCACCCCGCCAGGATTCGAACCCAAGGCCCAAAACCTTACGACTGTGACCGGGGAACGCTACCTCTGGAACACCAGGTTACTAAAAGCAGTAGTAGACTCTGTTATATTCCACACAAAGCCTGTTCAACGAGCTTATGGCGACGTAAACCTCTAATGGGGACTACCCGTTTCATGTAGGTGGTCAGAGTAACGTTCTACCAAATCCGGCTTCGAAACACAAGGATCCATAAATATTTCATTAGTCCAATAAAGCACGCGGACTTCTACATACAATCAACACCTCATCCCTGTAGGCTTCGAACCCACGGCCCACGAGCCCTTGACTGTGACCATGGAACGCTACTTCTAGACCAGCCAGGATACTAAAAGCAGTCCTAGACTCTGATATATTTCACAAAAAGCCTGTTCAACGAGCTTATGGAGCCGTAAACCTCTAATGGGGACTACCCGTATCACGTAGGTTCACGTAGGTGGTCAGAGTAACGTTTTACCAAATCCGGCTTCGAAACACGAGGATCGATATATATTTCATTAGCACAGTAAAGCACGCGGACTTCTACATACAATGAACACCTCACCCCGCCAGGATTCAATCCCATGGCCCACGAGCCCATGACTGTGACCGCGGAACGCTACCTATGGACCACCAGGATAATAAAAGCAGTCATAGATTCTGTTATAATTCAAGCAACGCCTGTTCAACGAGCTTATGGCGCCGTGAACCTCTAATGAGGACTACCCATATCACTTAGGTGGTCAGAGTAACATTTTACCAAATCCTGCTTCGATACACGAGGATCCATATATATTTCATTAGCCCAATAAAGCACACAGACTTCTACATACAATCAACACCTCACCCTGCCAGGATTCAAACCCACGGCCCACGAGCCCATGACTGTGACCGGGGAACGGTATCTCTGGACCACCAGGATACTAAAAGCAGTCCTAGACTCTGTTATATATCACACAAAGCCTGTTCAACGAGCTTATGGCGCCGTGAATCTCTAATGGGGACTACCCGTATCGAGTAGGTGGTCAGAGTAACGTTTTACCAAATCCGGCTTCGAAACACGAGGATCTATATATATTTCATTAGCCCAATAAAGCACGCGGACTTCTACATACAACGAACACCTCACCCCGCCAGGATTCGAACCCACAGCCCACGAGCTCATGACTGTGACCGCGGAACGCTACCTTTGGACCACCAGGATAATAAAAGCAGTCCTAGACTCTGTTATATTTCAAACAAAGCCTGTTCAACGAGCTTATGGATGCCGTGGACCTCTAATGGGAGACTGCCCGTATCACGTAAGTGGTCAGAGCAACGTTTTACCAAATCCGGCTTCGATACACGAGGATCCATATATATTTCATTAGCCTAATAAAGCATACGGACTTCTACATACAATCAACCCCTCACCCCGCCATGATTCGAACCAATGGCCCATGAGCCCACGAGTGTGACCGGGGAACGC
The DNA here is from genome assembly GCA_958450375.1 of Homarus gammarus. Lineage (NCBI taxonomy): Eukaryota > Metazoa > Arthropoda > Malacostraca > Decapoda > Nephropidae > Homarus > Homarus gammarus. The sequence goes on from CAUDMG010001305.1 coordinate 52,203, forward strand.
TACCTCTGGACCACCAGGATACTAAAAGCAGTCCTAGAATCTGTTATATTTCACACAAAGCCTGTTCAACGAGCTTATGGCGCCGTGAACCTCTAATGGGGTCGTCCCGTATCACATAGGTGGTTAGAGTATCGTTTTACCAAATCCGGCTTCTAAACACGAGGATCCATATATATTTCATTAGCCCAATAAATCACACGGACTTCTACATACAATCAACACCTCACCTCGCCAGATTCGAACCCACGGCCCACGAACCCATGACTGTGACCAGGGAACGCTACCTCTGGTCCACCAGAATACTAAAAGCAGTCCTAGACTCTGTTATATTTCACACAAAGCCTGTTCAACGTGCTTATGGCGCCGTGAACCTCTAATGGGGACTACCCGTATCCCAAGGTGGTCAGAGTAACGTTTTACCATATCCGTCTTCGAAACACGAGGATCCATAAATATTTCATTAGCCCAATAAAGCATGCGGACTTGTACATACAATGAACACCTCACCCCGCCAGGATTCGAGCCCATGGCCCACTAGCCCATGACTGTGACCGGGGAACACTACCTCTGGAACCACCAGGATAATAAAAGCAGTCCTAGACTCTGTTATATTTCACCCAAAGCCTGTTCAACGAACTTATGGCGCCAGGAACCTCTAATGGGGACTACCCGTATCACGTAGGTGGTCAGAGTAACGTTCTACCAAATCCGGCTTCGAAACACAAGGATCCATAAATATTTCATTAGTCCAATAAAGCACACGGACTTCTACATACAATCAACACCTCACCCCGCCTGGATTCGAACCCAAGGCCCAAAACCTGACGACTGTGACCGGGGAACGCTACCTCTGGACCACCAGGTTACTAAAAGCAGTACTAGACTCTGTTATATTCCACACAAAGCCTGTTCAACGAGCTTATGGCGACATGAACCTCTAATGGGGACTACCCGTATCACGTAGGTGGTCAGAGTAACGTTTTACCAAATCCGGCTTCGAAACACGAGGATCCATATATATTTCATTAGCCCAATAAAGCAAGCGGACTTCTACATACAATCAACACCTCAACCCTGTAGGCTTCGAACCCACGGCCCACGAGCCCATGACTGTGACCGGGGAACGCTACTTCTGGACCACCAGGATACTAAAAGCAGTCCTAGACTGTGTTATATTTCACACAAAGCCTGTTCAACGAGCTTATGGCGCCGTGAACCTCTAATGGGGACTACCCGTATCACGAGGTGGTCAGAGTAACGTTTTACCATATCCGTCTTCGAAACACGAGGATCCATATATATTTTATTAGCCCAATAAGGCACCCGGACTTCTATATACAATCAACACCTCACCCCGCCAGGATTCGAACCCAAGGCCCACGAGCCCACGACTGTGATCGGGGAATGCTACCTCTGGACCACTAGGATACTAAATGCAGTCCAAGACTCTGTTATATTTCACACAATGCCTGTTCAACGAGCTTATGGCACCATGAACCACTAATGGGGACTACCCGTATCACGGAGGTGGTCAGAGTAGCGTTTTACCAAATCCTGCTTCGAAACACGAGGATCCATAAATATTTCATTAGCCCAATAAAGCACGCGGACTTGTACATACAATGAACACCTCACCCCGCCAGGATTCGAGCCCACGGCCCACTAGCCCATGACTATGACCGGGGAACACTACCTCCGGAACCACCAGGATAATAAAAGCAGACCTAGACTCTGTTATATTTCACCCAAAGCCTGTTCAACGAGCTTATGGCGCCGTGAACCTCTAATGGGGACTTCCCGTATCACAAGGTGGTCAGAGTAACGTTTTACCAAATCTGGCTTCGAAACACGAGGATCCATACTTATTTCATTAGCCCTATAAGGCATGCGGACTTCTACATACAATCAACACCTCACCCCGCCAGGATTCGAACCCAAGGCCCAAAACCTTACGACTGTGACCGGGGAACGCTACCTCTGGACCACCAGGTTACTAAAAGCAGTACTAGACTCTGTTATATTCCACACAAAGCCTGTTCAACGAGCTTATGGCGACATGAACCTCTAATGGGGACTACTCGTATCACGTAGGTGGTCAGAGTAACGTTCTACCAAATCCGGCTTCGAAACACAAGGATCCATAAATATTTCATTAGTCCAATAAAGCACGCGGACTTCTACATACAATCAACACCTCATCCCTGTAGGCTTCGAACCCACGGCCCACGAGCCCATGACTGTGACCGGGGAACGCTATATCTGGACCACCAGGATACTAAAAGCAATCCTAGACTCTGTTATATTTCACACAAAGCCTGTTGAGCGAGCTTATGGCGCCGTGAACCTCTAATGGGGTCTTCCCGTATCACATAGGTGGTTAGAGTAACGTTTTACCAAATCCGGCTTCTAAACACGAGGATCCACATATATTTCATTAGCCCAATAAATCACACGGACTTCTACATACAATCAACACCTCACCTCGCCAGATTCGAACCCACGGCCCACGAACCCATGACTGTGACCAGGGAACGCTACCTCTGGTCCACCAGAATACTAAAAGCAGTCCTAGACTCTGTTATATTTCACACAAAGCCTGTTCAACGAGCTTATGGCGCCGTGAACCTCTAATGGGGACTACCCGTATCCCGAGGTGGTCAGAGTAACGTTTTACCATATCCGTCTTCGAAACACGAGGATCCATATATATTTTATTAGCCCAATAAGGCACGCGGACTTCTATATACAATCAACACCTCACCCCGCCAGGATTCGAACCCAAGGCCCACGAGCCCACGACTGTGATCGGGGAATGCTACCTCTGGACCACTAGGATACTAAATGCAGTCCAAGACTCTGTTATATTTCACACAATGCCTGTTCAACGAGCTTATGGCACCATGAACCACTAATGGGGACTACCCGTATCACGGAGGTGGTCAGAGTAGCGTTTTACCAAATCCTGCTTCGAAACACGAGGATCCATACTTAATTCATTAGCCCTATAAGGCATGCGGACTTCTACATACAATCAACACCTCACCCCGCCAGGATTCGAACCCAAGGCCCAAAACCTTACGACTGTGACCGGGGAACGCTACATCTGGACCACCAGGTTACTAAAAGCAGTAGTAGACTCTGTTATATTCCACACAAAGCCTGTTCAACGAGCTTATGGCGACGTGAACCTCTAATGGGGACTACCCGTTTCATGTAGGTGGTCAGAGTAACGTTCTACCAAATCCGGCTTCGAAACACAAGGATCCATAAATATTTCATTAGTCCAATAAAGCACGCGGACTTCTACATACAATCAACACCTCATCCCTGTAGGCTTCGAACCCACGGCCCACGAGCCCATGACTGTGACCAGGGAACGCTATATCTGGACCACCAGGATACTAAAAGCAATCCTAGACTCTGTTATATTTCACACAAAGCCTGTTGAGCGAGCTTATGGCGCCGTGAACCTCTAATGGGGTCTTCCCGTATCGCATAGGTGGTTAGAGTAACGTTTTACCAAATCCGGCTTCTAAACACGAGGATCCACATATATTTCATTAGCCCAATAAATCACACGGACTTCTACATACAATCAACACCTCACCTCGCCAGATTCGAACCCACGGCCCACGAACCCATGACTGTGACCAGGGAACGCTACCTCTGGTCCACCAGAATACTAAAAGCAGTCCTAGACTCTGTTATACTTCAAAAAAAGCCTGTTCAGCGAGCTTATGGCGCCATGAACCTCTAATGGGGACTACCCGTATCACGTAGGTGCTCAGAGTAGCGTTTTACCAAATCCGGCATCGAAACACGAGGATCCATGTATATTTTATTATCCCAATAAATCACGCGGACTTCTACATACAATCAACACCTCACCCCGCCAGGATTCGAACCCACGGCCCACGAGCCCACGACTGTGACCGGGGAATACTACCTCTGGACCACCAGGATACTAAAAGCAGTCCTAGACTCTGTTATATTTCACACAAAGCCTGTTCAATGAGCTTATGGCGCCCGGAACCTATAATGGGGACTACCCGTATCACGTAAGTGGTAAGAGTAACGTTTTACCAAATCCGGCATCGAAACATGAGGATCCATATATAGTTCATTAGCCCAATAAAGCACGCAGACTTCTACATACAATGAACACCTCACCCCGCCGGGATTTAAACCCACGGCCCACGAGCCCATGACTGTGACCATAGAACGCTACTTCTGGACCAGCCAGGATACTAAACGCAGTCCTAGACTCTGATATATTTCACAAAAAGCCTGTTCAACGAGCTTATGGAGCCGTGAACCTCTAATGGGGACTACCCGTATCACGTAGGTTCACGTAGGTGGTCAGAGTAACGTTTTACCAAATCCGGCTTCGAAACACGAGGATCGACATATATTTCATTAGCACAGTAAAGCACGCGGACTTCTACATACAATGAACACCTCACCCCGCCAGGATTCAATCCCATGGCCCACGAGCCCATGACTGTGACCGCGGAACGCTACCTCTGGACCACCAGGATACTAAAAGCAGTCATAGATTCTGTTATAATTCAAGCAACGCCTGTTCAACGAGCTTATGGCGCCGTGAACCTCTAATGAGGACTACCCATATCACGTAAGTGGGCACAGTAACGTTTTTCCAAATCTGGCTTCGAAACACGAGGATCCATATATAGTTCATTAACCCAATAAAGCACGCAGACTTCTACATACAATCAACACCTCACCCCGCCAGGATTTAAACCCACGGCCCACGAGCCTATGACTGTTTCCAGGGAACCCTACTTCTGGACCACCAGGATACTAAAAGCAGTCCTAGTCTCTGTTATATTTCACACAAAGCTTGTTGAACGAGCTTATGGCGCAGTGAACCTCTAATGTGGACTACCTGTATCACATATGTGGTCAGAGTAACCTTTTACCAAATCCGGCTTTGAAGCACGAGGATCGATATATATTTCATTAGCCCAATAGAACAAGCGGGCTTCTACATACAATGAACATCTCACCCCGCCAGGATTCGAACCCACAGCCCACGAGCCCATGACTGTGACCGGGGAACGTTACCTCTGGACCACCAGGATACTAAAAGCAGTGCTAGACCCTGTTATATTTCAAACAAAGCCTGTTCAATGAGCTTATGGCGCCGTGAACCTCTAATGGGGACTACCCGTATCACGTAGGTGGTCAGAGTAGCGTTTTACCAAATCCGGCTTCGAAACACGAGGATCCAAATATATTTCATTAGCCCAATAAAGCACACGGACTTGTACATACAATAAACACCTTACCCCGCCAGGATTCGAACCCACTGCCCACGAGCCCATGACTGTGACCGGGGAACGCTACGTTTTTAACCACCAGTTTACTAAAAGCAGTCCTAGACTCTGTTATATTTCACACAAAGCCTGTTCAATGAGCTTATGGCTCTGTGAACCTCTAATGGGGACTATCCGTATCACGTAGGTGGTCAGAGTAACGTCTTACCAAATCCGGCTTCGAATCACGAGGATCGATATACATTTCATTAACCCAATAAAACAAGCGAACTTCTACATACAATGAACATCTCACCCCGCCAGGATTCGAACCCACGGCCCACGAGCCCATGACTGTGACCGGGGAACGTTACCTCTGGACCACCAGGATACTAAAAGCAGTCCTAGACCCTGTTATATTTCAAACAAAGCCTGTTCAATGAGCTTATGGCGCCGTGAACCTCTAATGGGGACTACCCGTATCACGTAGGTGGTCAGAGTAACGTTTTGCCAAATACGACTTCGAAACACGAGGATCCATATATATTTCATCAGCCCAATAGAGGACGCGGACTTGTACATACAATGAACACCTCATCCCGCCAGGATTCGAACCCACTGCCCACGAGCCCATGACTGTGACCGCGGAACGCTACCTCTGATCCACTAGGATACTAAAAGCAGTCCTAGAGTCTGTTATATTTCAAAAAAAGCCTGTTCAGCGAGCTTATGGCGCCATGAACCTCTAATGGGGACTACCCGTATCACGTAGGTGGTCAGAGTATCGTTTTACCAAATCCGGCTTCGAAACACGAGGATCCAAATATATTTCATCAGCCCAATAAATCACCCGGAACTCTACATACAATCAACACCTCACACCGCCAGGATTCGAACCCACTGCCCACGAGCCCACGACTGTGACCGGGGAACGCTACCTCTGGACCACCAGGATACTAAAAGCAGTCCTAGACTCTGTTATATTTCACACAAAGCTTGTTCAACGAGCTTATGGCGCCATGAACCTCTAATGGGGACTACCCGTATCACGTAGGTGGTCAGAGTAACGTTTTACCCAATACGCCTTCGAAACACGAGGATCCAAATATATTTCATTAGCCCAATAAAGGACGCGGACTTGTACATACAATCAACACCTCACACCGCCAGGATTCGAACCCAATGCCCACGAGCCCACGACTGTGACCGGGGAACCCTACTTCTGGACCACCAGGATACTAAAAGCAGTCCTAGACTCTGTTATATTTCACACAAAGCTTGTTGAACGAGCTTATGGCGCAGTGAACCTCTAATGTGGACTACCTGTATCACATATGTGGTCAGACTAACCTTTTACCAAATCCGGCATGGAAACACGAGGGTCCATATATATTTCATTAGCCCAACAAAGCACACGGACTTCTACATACAATCAACACCTCACCCTGCCAGGATTCGAACCAATGGCCCACGAGCCCATGACTGTGACAGGGGAACGCTGCCTCTGGACCACCGGGAAACTAAAAGCAGTCCTAGACTCTGTTATATTTCACACAAAGCCTGTTGAACGAGCTTATGGCGCCATGAACCTCTAATGGGGACTACCCGTATCACGTAGGTGGTCAGAGTAAGGTTTTGCCAAATCCGGCTTCGAAACACGAGGATCCATATATATTTCATTAGCCCAATAAAGCACACGGACTTGTACATACAATAAACACCTTACCCCGCCAGGATTCGAACCCACTGCCCACGAGCCCATGACTGTGACCGGGGAACGCTACGTTTTTAACCACCAGTTTACTAAAAGCAGTCCTAGACTCTGTTATATTTCACACAAAGCCTGTTCAATGAGCTTATGCCACTGTGAACCTCTAATGGGGACTATCCGTATCACGTAGGTGGTCAGAGTAACGTCTTACCAAATCCGGCTTCGAATCACGAGGATCGATATACATTTCATTAACCCAATAAAACAAGCGAACTTCTACATACAATGAACATCTCACCCCGCCAGGATTCGAACCCACGGCCCACGAGCCCATGACTGTGACCGGGGAACGTTACCTCTGGACCACCAGGATACTAAAAGCAGTCCTAGACCCTGTTATATTTCAAACAAAGCCTGTTCAATGAGCTTATGGCGCCATGAACCTCTAATGGGGACTACCCGTATCACGTAGGTGGTCAGAGTAACGTTTTGCCAAATACGACTTCGAAACACGAGGATCCATATATATTTCATCAGCCCAATAGAGGACGCGGACTTGTACATACAATGAACACCTCACCCCGCCAGGATTCGAACCCACTGCCCATGAGCCCATGACTGTGACCGGGGAACGCTACGTTTTTAACCGCCAGGATACTAAAAGCAGTCCTAGACTCTGTTATATTTCACACAAAGCCTGTTCAATGAGCTTATGGCGCTGTGAACCTCTAATGGGGACTATCCGTATCAGGTAGGTGGTCAGAGTAACGTCTTACCAAATCCGGCTTCGAAACACGAGGATCGATATATATTTCATTAGCCCAATGAAACAAGCGGACTTCTACATACAAAGAACATCTCACCCCGCCAGGATTCGAACCCACGGCCCACGAGCCCATGAATGTGACCGTGGAACGTTAAAATGGACCACCAGGATAATAAAGCAGTCCTAGACCCTGTTATATTTCAAACAAAGCCTGTTCAATGAGCTTATGGCGCCATGAACCTCTAATGGGGACTACCCGTATCACGTAGGTGGTCAGAGTAACGTTTTACCAAATACGACTTCGAAACACGAGGATCCATATATATTTCAATAGCCCAATAAAGGACGCGGACTTGTACATACATTGAACACCTCACCCCGCCAGGATTCGAACCCACTGCCCACGAGCCCATGACTGTGACCGCGGAACGCTACCTCTGAACCACCAGGATACTAAAAGCAGTCCTAGAGTCTGTTATATTTCAAAAAAAGCCTGTTCAGCGAGCTTATGGCGCCATGAACCTCTAATGGGGACTAACCGTATCACGTAGGTGGTCAGAGTAGCGATTTACCAAATCCGGCATGGAAACACGAGGATCCATATATATTTTATTATCCCAATAAATCACGCGGACTTCTACATACATTCAACACCTCACCCCGCCAGGATTCGAACCCACGGCCCACGAGCCCACGACTGTGACCGGGGAATACTACCTCTGGACCACCAGGATACAAAAAGCAGTCCTAGACTCTGTTATATTTCACACAAAGCCTGTTCAACGAGCTTATGGCGCCGTGAACCTGTAATGGGGACTATCCATATCATGTAGGTGGGCAGAGTAACGTTTTACCATATCCGTCTTCGAAACACGAGGATCCATATATATTTCATTAGCCCAATGAAGCACGCGGACTTGTACATACAATGAACACCTCACCCCGCTAGGATTCGAACCCACGTCCCACTAGCTCATGACTGTGACCGGGGAACGCTACCTCAGGAAACACCAGGATACTAAAAGCAGTCGTAGACTCTGTTAAATTTCACACAAAGCCTGTTCAACGAGCAATTGGCTCCGTGAACCTCTAATGGGGACTACCCATATCACGTAGGTGGGCAGAGCAACGTTTTACCATATCCCTCTTCGAAACACGAGGATCCATATATATTCTATTAGCCCAATAAGGCACGCGGACTTCTACATACAATCAACACCTCACCCCGCCAGGATTCGAACCCAAAGCCCACGAGCCCATTGCTCTGATCAGGGAACGCTACATGTGGACCACCAGGATACTAAAAGCAGTCCAAGACTCTGTTATATTTCACACAAAGCCTTTTGAACGAGCTTATGGCACCGTGAACCTCTAATGGGGACTACCCGTATAAAGTAGGTGGTCAGAGTAGCGTTTTCCAAATCCTGCTTCGAAACACGAGGATCCATATATATTTCATTAGCCCAATAAATCACGCAGACTTCTACATTCAATCAACACCTCACTCCGCCAGGATTCGAACCCACGGCCCACGAGCCCATGACTGGGACCGGGGAACGTTACCTCTGGACCACTTGGATACTAATCGCAGTCCTAGACTCTGTTATATTTCACACAAAGCCTGACCAACGAGCTTATGGCGCGGTGAACCTCTAATGGGGACTACCCGTATCAAGTAGGTGGTCAGAGGAACGTTTTACCAAATCCGGCTTCGAAACACGAGGATCGATATATATTTCATTAGCCCAATAAAGATCACGGTTTCTACATACTATCAACACCTCGCCCTGCTAGGATTCGAACCCACGGCCCACGAGCCCACGACTGTGACCGGGGAACGCTATCTCTGGACCACCTGGATACTAAAAGCAGTCCTAGACTCTGTTATATTTCACACAAAGCCTGTTCAACGAGATTATGGCGCCGTGAACCTCTAATGGGGACTACCCGTATCAAGTAAGTGGTCAGAGTAACGTTTTACCAAATCCGGCTTCGAAACCCGAAGATCCATATATAGCTCATTATCCCAATAAAGCACGCAGACTTCTCCATACAATCAACACCTCACCCCGCCAGGATTTAAACCCACGGCCCACGAGCCCATGACTGTTTCCAGGGAACGCTACTTCTGGACCACCAGGATACTAAAAGTAGTCCTAGACTCTGTTATATTTCACACAAAGCCTGTTCAACGAACTTATGGCGCCGGGAACCTCTAATGGGGTCTACCCGTATCATGTAGGAGGGCAGAGTAACGTTTTACAAAATCCGTCTTCAAAAGACGAGGACCCATATATATTTCATTAGCCCAATAAGGCACGCGGACTTCTACATACAATGAACACCTCACCCTGTCAGGATTCAAACCCACGACCCACGAGCCCACAGGTGTGACAGGGGAACGCTAACTCTGGACCACCAGGAAACTAAAAGCAGTCCTAGACTCTGTTATATTTCACACAAAGTCTGTTCAACGAGCTTATGGCGCAGTGAACCTCTAATGGGGACTACCCGTATCACGTAGGTAGTCAGAGGAACGTTATATCAAATCCGGCTTCGAAACACGGGTATCCATATATATTTCATTAGCCCAATAAAGCACGCGGACTTGTACATTCAATGAACACCTCACCCCGCCAGGATTCGAACCCACGGCTCACTAGCCCATGACTGTGACCGGGGAACGCTACCTCTGGAACCACGAGGATAATAAAAGCAGTCCTAGACTCTGTTATATTTCACACAAAGCCTGTTCAACGACATTATGGCGCCGTGAACCTCTAATGGGGACTACCCGTATCACGTAAGTGGTCAGAGTAACGTTTTACGAAATCCGGCTTCGAAACACCTAGATCCATATATAGTTCATTAGCCCAATAAAGGACGCGGACTTCTACATACAATCAACACCTCACCCCGCCAGGATTTAAACCCACGGCCCAAAGGCCCATGACTTTTTCCAGGGAACGCTACTTCTGGACCACCAGGATACTAAAAGTAGTCCTAGACTCTGTTATATTTCACAAAAAGCCTGTTCAACGAACTTATGGCGCCGGGAACCTCAAATGGGGACTACCCGTATCACTTAGGTGGTCATAGGAACGTTTTACCAAATCTGGCTTCGAAACACGAGGATCCATATATATTTCATTAGCCCAATAAGGCACGCGGACTTGTAAATACAATGAACCCCTCACCCCGCCAGGATTCGAACCCACGGGGCACTAGCCCATGAGTGTGACAGGGGAACACTACCTCTGGAACCACCAGGATACTAAAAGCAGTCCTAGACTCTGTTATATTTCACACAAAGCCTGTTCAACGAACTTATGGCGCCGGGAACCTCTAATGGGGACTACCCGTATCACGTAGGAGGGCAGAGTAACGTTTTACCATATCCGTCTTCAAAATACGAGGATCCATATATATTTCATTAGCCCAATAAATCACCCAGACTTCTACATTCAATCAACACCTCACTCTGCCAGGATTCGAACCCACGGCCCACGAGCCTATGACTGGGACCGGGGAACGTTACCTCTGGACTACTAGGATACTAAAAGCAGTCTTAGACTCTGTCATATTTCACACAAAGCCTGTTCAACGAGCTTTTGGGGCCGTGAAGCTCTAATGGGGACTACCCGTATCAAGTTGGTGGTCAGAGTAACGTTTTACCACATCCAGCTTCGAAACACGAGGATCGATATATATTTCATTAGCCCAATAAAGCACGCGGACTTCTACATACAATGAACACCTCACCCCGCCAGGATTCGAACCCACGGCCCACGAGCCCATGACTGTGACCGCGGAACGCTACTTCTGGACCACCAGGATACTAAACGCAGTCCTAGATTCTGTTATAATTCAAACAACGCCTGTTCAACGAGCTTATGGCGCCGTGAACCGCTAATGGGGACTACCCATATCACGTAGGTGGTCAGAGTAACGTTTTACCAAATCAGGCTTCGATACACGATGATCGATATATATTTCATTAGCCCAATAAAAAACACAGACTTGTACATACAATGAACACCTCACCCCGCCAGGATTCGAACCCACGGGCCACTAGCCCATGAGTGTGTCCGGGGAACGCTACCTCTGGACCACCTGGATACTAAAAGCAGTCCCAGACTCTGTTATATTTCACACAAAGCCTGTTCAACGAGATAATGGCGACGTGAACCTCTAATGGGGACTACCCGTATCACGTAAGTGTTCAGAGTTTCGTTTTACCATATCCGGCTTCGAAACACGAAGATCCATATATAGTTCATTAGCCCAATAAAGCACACAGACTTCTACATATAATCAAGACCTCACCCTGCCAGGATTCGAACCCACGGCCCACGAGCCCACGACTGTGACCGAGGAACGCTATCTCTGGACCACCTGGATACTAAAAGCAGTAATAGACTCTGTTATATCTCACACAAAGCCTGTTCAACGAGCTTATGGCGCCGTGAACCTCTAATGGGGACTACCCGTATCACGTAGGTGGTCAGAGAAACGTTTTATCAAATCAGGCTTCGAAACACGGGGATCCATATATATTTCATTAGCCCAATAAAGCACGCGGACTTGTACATTCAATGAACACCTCACCCCGGCAGGATTCGAACCCACGGCCCACTAGCCCATGACTGTGACCGGGGAATGCTACCTCTGGAACCACCAGGATACTAAAAGCAGTCCTAGACCGTTATATTTCACACAAAGCCTGTTCAACGAGCTTATGGCGCCATGAGCGTCTAATGGGGACTACCCGTATCACGTAGGTGGTCAGAGTAGCGTTTTATAAAATCCTGCTTCGAAACACGAGGATCCATATATATTTCATTAGCCCAATAAATCACGCAGACTTCTACATTCAATCAACACCTCACTTCGCCAGGATTCGAACTCACGGCCCACGAGCCCATGACTGGGACCTGGGAACGTTACCTCTGGACCACTAGGATACTAAAAGCAGTCCTAGACTCTGTTATATTTCACACAAAGCCTCTTCAACGAGCTTATGGCGCCGTGAACCTCTAATGGGGACTACCCGTATCAAGTAGGTGGTTAGAGTAACGTTTTACCAAATCCGGCTTCGAAAGACGAGGATCGATATATATTTCATTAGCCCAATAAAGTACGCGGACTTCTACATACAATGAACACCTCACCCTGCCAGGATTCGAACTCACGGCCCACGAGCCCAAGACTGTGACCGCGGAACGCTACCTCTGGACCACCAGGTTACTAAAAGCAGTACTAGACTCTGTTATACTTCACACAAAGCCTGTTCAACGAGCTTATGGCGACGTGAACCTCTAATGGGGACTACCGGTATCACTTAGGTTGTCAGAGGAACGTTCTACCAAATCCGGCTTCGAAACACAAGGATCCATATATATTTCATTAGTCCAATAAAGCACGCGGACTTCTACATACAATCAACACCTCATCCCTCTAGGCTTCGAACCCACGGCCCACGAGCCCATGACTGTTGCCGGGGAAGGCTACTTCTGGATCACCAGGATACTAAAAGCAGTCCTAGACTGTGTTATATTTCACACAAAGCCTATTCAACGAGCTTATGGCGCCGTGAACTTCTAATTGGGACTACCCGTATCACGAGGTGGTCAGAGTAACGTTTTACCAAATCTGGCTTCGAAACACGAGGATCCATATATATTTCATTAGCCCAATAAATCACGCAGACTTCTACATTCAATCAACACCTCACTTCGCCTGGATTCGAACCCACGTCCCACGAGCCCATGACTGGGACCTGGGAACGTTACCTCTGGACCACTAGGATGCTAAAAGCAGTCCTAGACTCTGTTATATTTCAAACAAAGCCTGTTCAACGAGCTTATGGCGCCGTGAACCTCTAATGGGGACTACCCGTATCCCGAGGTGGTCAGAGTAACGTTTTACCATATCCGTCTTCGAAACACGAGGATCCATATATATTTTATTAGCCCAATAAGGCACGCGGACTTCTACATACAATCAACACCTCACCCCGCCAGGATTCGAACCCAAGGCCCACGAGCCCACGACTGTGATCGGGGAATGCTACCTCTGGACCACTAGGATACTAAAAGCAGTCCAAGACTCTGTTTTATTTCACACAAAGCCTGTTCAACTAGCTTATGGCACCGTGAACCACTAATGGGGACTACCCGTATCACGTAGGTTGTCAGAGTAGCGTTTTACCAAATCCTGCTTCGAAACACGAGGATCCATAAATATTTCATTAGCCCAATAAAGCACGCGGACTTGTACATACAATGAACACCTCACCCCGCCAGGATTCGAACCCACGGCCCACTAGCCCATGACTGTGACCGGGGAACACTACCTCTGGAACCACCAGGATAATAAAAGCAGTCCTAGACTCTGTTATATTTCACCCAAAGCCTGTTCAACGAACATATGGCGCCGTGAACCTCTATTGGGGACTACCCGTATCACGAGGTGGTCAGAGTAAGGTTTTACCAAATCTGGCTTCGAAACGCGAGGATCCATATATATTTCATTAGCCCTATAAAGCATGCGGACTTCTACATACAATCAACACCTCACCCCGCCAGGATTCGAACCCAACGCCCAAAACCTTACGACTGTGACCGGGGAACGCTACCTCTGGACCACCAGGTTACTAAAAGCAGTACTAGACTCTGTTATATTCCACACAAAGCCTGTTCAACGAGCTTATGGCGACGTAAACCTCTAATGGGGACTACCCGTTTCACGTAGGTGGTCAGAGTAACGTTCTACCAAATCCGGCTTCGAAACACAAGGATCCATAAATATTTCATTAGTCCAATAAAGCACGCGGACTTCTACATACAATCAACACCTCATCCCTGTAGGCTTCGAACCCACGGCCCACGAGCCCATGACTGTGATCGGGGAACACTATATCTGGACCACTAGGATACTAAAAGCAATCCTAGACTCTGTTATATTTCACACAAAGCCTGTTGAGCGAACTCATGGCGCCGTGAACCTCTAATGGGGTCTTCCCGTATCGCATAGGTGGTTAGAGTAACGTTTTACCAAATCCGGCTTCTAAACACGAGGATCCACATATATTTCATTAGCCCAATAAATCACGTGGACTTCTACATACAATCAACACCTCACCTCGCCAGATTCGAACCCACGGCCCACGAACCCATGACTGTGACCAGGGAACGCTACCTCTGGTCCACCAGAATACTAAAAGCAGTCCTAGACTCTGTTTTATTTCACACAAAGCCTGTTCAACGTGCTTATGGCGCCGTGAACCTCTAATGGGGACTACCCGTATCACGTAAGTGGTCAGAGTAACGTTTTACTAAATCCGGCTTCGAAACACGAAGATCCATATATAGCTCATTAGCCCAATAAAGCACGCGGTCTTCTACATACAATCAACACCTCACCCCGCCAGGATTCGAACCCACTGCCCACGAGCCCATGACTATGACCGCGGAACGCTACCTCTGATCCACCAGGATACTAAAAGCAGTCCTAGACTCTGTTATATTTCACACAAAGCCTGTTCAACGAGCCTATAGCGCCGTGAACCTCTAATGGGGACTACCCGTATCACGTAGGTGGGCAGAGTAACGTTTTATCATATCCGTCTTCGAAACACGAGGATCCATATATATTTCATTAGCCCAATTGGGCACGCGGACTTCTACATACAATGAGCACCTCACCCTGTCAGGATTCAAACCCACGACCCACGAGCCCATGACTGTGACCGGGGAACGCTATCCTCTTTAACCACCAGGATACTGAAGGCAGTCCTAGACTCTGTTATATTTCACACAAAGCCTGTTCAATGAGCTTATGGCGCCCGGAACCTATAATGGGGACTACCAGTATCACGAAAGTGGTAAGAGTAACGTTTTACCAAATCCGGCTTCGAAACATGAGGATCCATATATAGTTCATTAGCCCAATAAAGCACGCAGACTTCTACATTCAATGAACACCTCACCCCGCCGGGATTTAAACCCACGGCCCACGAGCCCATGACTGTGACCATGGAACGCTACTTCTGGACCAGCCAGGATACTAAAAGCAGTCCTAGACTCTGATATATTTCACAAAAAGCCTGTTCAACGAGCTTATGGAGCCGTGAACCTCTAATGGGGACTACCCGTATCACGTAGGTTCACGTAGGTGGTCAGAGTAACGTTTTACCAAATCCGGCTTCGAAACACGAGGATCGATATATATTTCATTAGCACAGTAAAGCACGCGGACTTCTACATACAATGAACACCTCACCCCGCCAGGATTCAATCCCATGGCCCACGAGCCCATGACTGTGACCGCGGAACGCTACCTCTGGACCACCAGGATACTAAAAGTAGTCCAAGACTCTGTTATATTTCACACAAAGCCTGTTCAACGAGCTTATGGCGCCATGAACCTCTAATGGGGACTACCCGCATCACATAGGTGGTCAGAGTAGCGTTTTACCAAATCCGGCATCGAAACACGTGGATCCATATATATTTTATTATCCCAATAAATCACGCGGACTTCTACATACAATCAACACCTCACCCCGCCAGGATTCGAACCCACGGCCCTCGAGCACACGACTGTGACCGGGGAATGCTACCTCTGGACCACCAGGATAGTAAAAGCAGTCCTAGACTCTGTTAGATATCACACAAAGCCTGTTCAACGAGCTTATGGCGCCGTGAATCTCTAATGGGGACTACCCGTATCAGGTAGGTGGTCAGAGTAACGTTTTACCAAATCCGGCTTCGAAACACGAGGATCCATATATAGTTCATTAGCCCAATAAAACAAGCGGACTTCTACATACAATGAACATCTCACCCCGCCAGGATTCGAACCCACGGCCCACGAGCCCATGACTGTGACCGGGGAACGTTACCTCTGGACCACCAGGATACTAAAAGCAGTCCTAGACCCTGTTATATTTCAAAGAAATCCTGTTCAATGAGCTTATGGCGCCGTGAACCTCTAATGGGGATTACCCATATCACGTAGGTGGGCAGAGTAACGTTTTACCATATCCATCTTCGAAACACGAGGATCCATATATATTTCATTAGCCCAATGAAGCACGCGGACTTGTACATAGAGTGAACACCTCACACCGCTAGGATTCGAACCCACGGCCCACTAGCTCATGACTGTGACCGGGGAACGCTACCTCTGGAACCACCAGGATACTAAAACAGTCGTCGACTCTGTTATATTTCACACAAAGCCTGTTCAACGAGCAATTGGCTCCGTGAACCTCTAATGGGGACTACCCATATCACGTAGGTGGGCAGAGTAACGTTTTACCATATCCATCTTCGAAACACGAGGATCCATATATATTTCATTAGCCCAATAAAGCACGCGGACTTCTACATACAATCAACACCTCACCCCGCCAGGATTTGAACCACGGCCCACAAGCCTATGACTGTGAACGGGGAACGCTAACCGCTGGACCACCAGGATACTAAAAGTAGTCCAAGACTCTGTTATATTTCACACAAAGCCTGTTCAACGAGCTTATGGCGCCGTGAACCTCTAATGGGGACTACCCGTATTACATACTGTATGTGGTCAGAGTAACCTTTTACCAAATTCGGCTTCGAAACACGAGGGTCCATATATATTTCATTAGCCCAATAAAGCACACGGACTTCTACACACAATCAACACCTCACCCTGCCAGGATTCGAACCAATGGCCCACGAGCCCATGACTGTGACCGGGGAACGCTGCCTCTGGACCAGCGGGAAACTAAAAGCAGTCCTAGACTCTGTTATATTTCACACAAAGCCTGTTCAACGAGCTTATGGCGCCGTGAACCTCTAATGGGGACTACCCGTATCACGTAGGTGGTCAGAGTAACGTTTTGCCAAATCCGGCTTCGAAACACGAGGATCCATATATATTTCATTAGCCCAATAAAGCACACGCACTTCTACATACAATCAACACCTCAACCCGCCAGGATTCGAACCCACGGCCCACAAGCCTATGACTGTGACCGGGGAACGATAACGTTGGACCACCAGTTTACTAAAAGCAGTCCTAGACTCTGTTATATTTCACACAAAGCCTGTTCAATGAGCTTATGGCGCTGTGAACCTCTAATGGGGACTATCCGTATCACGTAGGTGGTCAGAGTAACGTCTTACCAAATCCGGCTTCGAAGCACGAGGATCCATATATATTTCATCAGCCCAATAAAGGACGTGGACTTGTACATACAATGAACACCTCATCCCGCTAGGATTCGAACCCACTGCCCACGAGCCTATGACTGTGACCGCGAAACGCTAACCTCTGGACCACCAGGATAGTAAAAGCAGTCCTAGACTCTGTTTTATTTCACACAAAGCCTGGTCAACGAGCTTATGGCGCCGTGAACCTGTAATGGGGACTACCCGCATCACATAGGTGGTCAGAGTAGCGTTTTACCAAATCCGGCATCGAAACACGTGGATCCATATATATTTTATTATCCCAATAAATCACGCGGACTTCTACATACAATCAACACCTCACCCCGCCAGGATTCGAACCCACGGCCCACGAGCACACGACTGTGACCGGGGAATGCTACCTCTGGACCACCAGGATAGTAAAAGCAGTCCTAGACTCTGTTTTATTTCACACAAAGCCTGGTCAACGAGCTTATGGCGCCGTGAACCTGTAATGGGGACTACCCGCATCACATAGGTGGTCAGAGTAGCGTTTTACCAAATCCGGCTTCGAAACACGAGGATCCATATATATTTCATTAGCCCAATAAAGCACGCGGACTTCTACATACAATCAACACCTCAACCCGCCAGGATTCGAACCCACGGCCCACGAGCACACGACTGTGACCGGGGAACGCTACCTCTGGAACCACCAGGATACTAAAAGCAGTCGTAGACTCTGTTATATTTCACACAAAGACTGTTCAACGAGCTTATGGCGCCATGAACCTCTAATGGGGACTACCCGTATCACGTAGGTGGTCAGACTAACGTTATACCAAATACGACTTCGAAACACGAGGATCCATATATATTTCATCAGCCCAATAAAGGACGCGGACTTGTACATACAATGAACACCTCATCCCGCCAGGATTCGAACCCACTGCCCACGAGCCCATGACTGTGACTGCGGAACGCTACCTCCGAACCACCAGGATATTAAAAGCAGTCCTAGATTCTGATATATTTCACACAAAGCCTGTTCAACGAGCTTATGGCGCCGTGAACCTGTAATGGGCACTACCTATATCATGTATGTGGGCAGAGTAACGTTTTACCATATCCGTCTTCGAAACACGAGGATCCATATATAATTCATTAGCCCAATAAAGCACACGGACTTGTACATACAATGAACACCTCACCCCGCTAGGATTCGAACCCACGGCCCACTAGCTCATGACTGTGACCGGGGAACGCTACCTCTGGAACCACCAGGATACTAAAAGCAGTCGTAGACTCTGTTATATTTCACACAAAGACTGTTCAACGAGCTTATGGCGCCATGAACCTCTAATGGGGACTACCCGCATCACGTAGGTGGTCAGAGTATCGTTTTACCAAATCCGGCATCGAAACACGTGGATCCATATATATTTTATTATCCCAATAAATCACCCGGACTTCTACATACAATCAACACCTCACCCTGCCAGGATTCGACCCCACGGCCGACGAGCCCATGACTGTGACAGGGGAACGCTACCTCTGGAACCACCAGGATACTAAAAGCAGTCCTAGACTCTGTTTTATTTCACACAAAGCCTGTTCAACGAGCTTATGGCGCCATGAACCTCTAATGGGGACTACCCGTATCACGTAGGTGGTCAGAGTAACGTTTTACCAAATACGACTTCGAAATACGAGGATCCATATATATTTCATTAGCCCAATAAAGGACGCGGACTTTTACATACAATGAACACCTCACCCCGCCAGGATTCGAACCCACTGCCCACGAGCCCATGACTGTGACTGCGGAACGCTATCTCTGAACCACCAGGATACTAAAAGCAGTCCTAGAGTCTGAATTATTTCAAACAAAGCCAGTTCAGTGAGCTTATGGCGCCGTGAACCTCCAATGGGGACTACCAGTATCACGTAGGTGGTCAGAGTAGCGTTTTACCAAATCTGGCATCGAAACACGAGGATCCATATATATTTCATTATCCCAATAAATCACGCGGACTTCTATATACAATCAACACCTCACCCCGCCAGGATTCGAACCCACGGCCCACGAGCCCATGACTGTGACCGGGGAACGCTAACCGCTGGACCAAAAGGATACTAAAAGCAGTCCTAGACTCTGTTATATTTCACACAAAGCCTGTTCAACTAGCTTATGGCGCCGTGAACCTGTAATGGGGACTACCTATATCACGTAGGTGGTCAGAGTAACGTTTTACCAAATCCGGCTTCGAAACACGAGGATCCATATATATTTCATTAGCCCAATAAAGCACACGGACTTGTACATACAATCAACACCTCAACCCACCAGGATTCGAACCCACGGCCTACTAGCTCATAACTGTGACCGGGGAACGTTACCTCTGGACCACCAGGATACTAAAAGCAGTCCTAGACCCTGTTATATTTCCCACAAAGCCTGTTCAATGAGCTTATGGCGCTGTGAACCTCTAATGGGGACTATCCGCATCACGTAAGTGGTCAGAGTAACGTCTTACCAAATCCGGCTTCGAAACACGAGGATCGATATATATTTCATTAGCCCAATAAATCACCCGGACTTCTACACACAATCAACACCTCAACCCGCCAGGATTCGAACCCACGGCCCACAAGCCTATGACTGTGACCGGGGAACGAAACCGCTGGACCACCAGGATACTAAAAGCAGTCCTAGACTTTGTTATATTTCACACAAAGCCTGTTCAACGAGCTTATGGCGCCGTGAACCTCTAATGGGGACCACCCGTATCACGTAGGTGGTCAGAGTAACGTTTTACCAAATCCGGCTTCGAAACACGAGGATCCATATATATTTCATTAGCCCAATAAAGCACACGGACTTCTACACACAATCAACACCTCACACCGCCAGGATTCGATCCCACTGCCCACGAGCCCATGACTGTGACCGCGGAACGCTACCTCTGAACCACCAGGATACTAAAAGCAGTCCAAGAGTCTGTTATATTTAAAAAAAAGCCTGTTCAGCGAGCTTATGGCGCCATGAACCTCTAATGGGGACTACCCGTATCACGTAGGTGGTCAGAATAACGTTTTACCAAATACGACTTCGAAACACGAGGTTCCATATATATTTCATTAGCCCAATAAAGGACGCGGACTTGTACATACAATGAACACCTCACCCCGCCAGGATTCGAACCCACTGCCTACGAGCCCATGACTGTGACCGCGGAACGATACCTCTGAACCACCAGGATACTAAAAGCAGTCCTAGACTCTGTTATATTTCACACAAAGCCTGTTCAACGAGCTTATGGCGCCGTGAACCTGTAATGGGGACTACCTATATCATGTAGGTGGTCAGGGTAACGTTTTACCAAATCCGGCTTCGAAACACGAGGGTTCATGTATATTTCATTAGCCCAATAAAGCACGCGGACTTGTACATAGAATGAACACCTCACCCCGCCAGGATTCGAACCCACAGTCCACTATCTCATAACTGTGACCGGGGAATGCTACCTCTGGAACCACCAGGATACTAAAAGCAGTCCTAGACTCTGTTATATTTCACAAAAAGCCTGTTCAACGAGCTTATGGCTCCGTGAACCTCTAATGGGGACTACCCATATCACGTAGGTGGGCAGAGTAACGTTATACCATATCCGACTTCGAAACACGAGCATCCATATATATTTCATTAGCCCAATAAACAACGCGGACTTCTACATACAATCAACACCTCACCCCGCTAGGATTCGAACCCACGGCCCACGACTGTGATACGGGGAACGCTACCTCTGGACCACCAGGATACTAAAAGCAGTCCAAGACTCTGTTATATTTCACACAAAGCCTCTTCAACGAGCTTATGGCGCCGTGAACCTCCAATTGGGATCTACCCGTATTACATATGTGGTCAGAGTAACCTTTTACGAAATTCGGCTTCGAAACACGAGGGTCCATATATATTTCATTAGCCCAATAAAGCACACGGACTTCTACATACAATCAACACCTCACCCTGCCAGGATTCGACCCCACGGCCCACGAGCCCATGAATGTGACTAGGGAACGCCACCTCTGGACCACCGGGAAACTAAAAGCAGTCCTAGAGTCTGTTATATTTCAAAAAAAGTCTGTTCAGCGAGCTTATGGCGCCATGAACCTCTAATGGGGACTACCCGTATCACGTAGGTGGTCAGAGTAGCGTTTTACCAAATCCGGCATCGAAACACGAGGATCCATGTATACTTTATTATCCCAATAAATCACGCAGACTTCTATATACAATCAACACCTCACCCCGCCAGGATTCGAACCCACGGCCCACGAGCTCACGACTGTGACCGGGGAATGCTACCTCTGGACCACCAGGATACAAAAAGCAGTCCTAGACTCTGTTATATTTCACACAAAGCCTGTTCAACGATCCTATGGCGCCATGAACCTCTAATGGGGACTACCCGTATCACGTAGGTGGTCAGAGTAACGTTTTACCAAATACGACTTCGAAACACGAGGATCCATATATATTTCATTAGCCCAATAAAGGACGCGGACTTCTACATACAATCAACACCTCACCCCGCCAGGATTCGAACCCACAGCCCACGACTGTGACCGGGGAATGCTACCTCTGGACCACCAGGATACTAAAAGCAGTACTAGACTCTGTTATATTTCACACAAAGCCTGTTCAACGAGCTTATGGCGCCGTGAACCTGTAATGGGGACTACCTATATCATGTAGGTGGTCAGGTTAACGTTTTACCAAATCCGGCTTCGAAACACGAGGGTTCATATATATTTCATTAGCCCAATAAAGCACGCGGACTTGTACATACAATGAACACCTCACCCCGCCAGGATTCGAACCCACGGCCCACTAGCTCATAACTGTGACCGGGGAACGTTACCTCTGGACCACCAGGATACTAAAAGCAGTCCTAGACCCTGTTATATTTCACACAAAGCCTGTTCAATGAGCTTATGGCGCTGTGAACCTCTAATGGGGACTATCCGTATCACGTAAGTGGTCAGAGTAACGTCTTACCAAATCCGGCTTCGAAACACGAGGATCGATATATATTTCATTAGCCCAATAAAACAAGCGGACTTCTAAATACAATGAACATCTCACCCCGCCAGGATTCGAACCCACGGTCCACGAGCCCATGACTGTGACCTGGGAACGTTACCTCTGGACCACCAGGATACAAAAAGCAGTCCTAGACCCTGTTATATTTCAAACAATGCTTGTTCAATGAGCTTATGGCGCCGTGAACCTCTAATGGGGACTACCCGTATCACGTAGGTGGTCAGAGTAGTGTTTTACCAAATCCGGCTTCGAAGCACGAGGATCCGATTATATTTCATTAGCCCAATAAAACACCCAGACTTCTACATACAATCAACACCTCACCCCGCCAGGATTCGAACCAATGGCCCACGAGCCCACGACTGTGATACGGGGAACGCTACCTCTGGACCACCAGGATACTAAAAGTAGTCCAAGCCTCTGTTATATTTCACACAAAGCCTGTTCAACGAGCTTATGACGCCGTGAACCTCTAATGGGGACTACCCGTATTACATATGTGGTCAGAGTAACCTTTTACCAAATTCGGCTTCGAAACACGAGGGTCCATATAAATTTCATTAGCCCAATAAAGCACACGGACTTCTACATACAATCAACACCTCACCCTGCCAGGATTCGAACCAATGGCCTACGAGACCATGACTGTGACCGGGGAACGCTGCCTCTGGACCACCGGGAAATTAAAAGCAGTCCTAGACTCTGTTATATTTCACACAAAGCCTGTTCAACGAGCTTATGGCGCCATGAACCTCTAATGGGGACTACCCGTATCACGTAGGTGGTCAGAGTAAGGTTTTGCCAAATCCGGCTTCGAAACACGAGGATCCATATATATTTCATTAGCCCAATAAAGCACACGGACTTGTACATACAATGAACACCTCACCCCGCCAGGATTCGAACCCACTGCCCACGAGCCCATGACTGTGACCGTGGAACGTTACCTCTGGACCACCAGGATACTAAAATCAGTCCTAGACCCTGTTATATTTCAAACAAAGCCTGTTCAATGAGCTTATGGCGCCATGAACCTGTAATGGGGACTACCTATATCATGTAGGTGGGCAGAGTAACGTTTTACCATATCCGTCTTCGAAACACGAGGATCCATATATATTTCATTAGCCCAATAAAGCACACGGACTTGTACATACAATGAACACCTCACCCCGCTAGGATTCGAACCCACGGCCCACTAGCTCATGACTGTGACCGGGGAACGCTACCTCTGGAACCACCAGGATACTAAAAGCAGTCGTAGACTCTGTTATATTTCACACCTAGACTGTTCAACGAGCTTATGGCGCCGTGAACCTCTAATTTGGATCTACCCGTATTACATATGTGGTCAGAGTAACTTTTTACCAAATTCGGCTTCGAAACACGAGGGTCCATATATATTTCATTAGCGCAATAAAGCACACGGACTTCTACATACAATCAACACCTCACCTTGCCAGGATTCGACCCCACGGCCGACGAGCCCATGACTGTGACAGGGGAACGCTACCTCTGGACCACCGGGAAACTAAAAGCAGTCATACACTCTGTTATATTTCACACAAAGCCTGTTCAACGAGCTTTTGGCGCCATGAACCTCTAATGGGGACTACCCGTATCACGTAGGTGGTCAGAGTAACGTTTTACCAAATACGACTTCGAAACACGAGGATCCATATATATTTCATTAGCCCAATAAAGGACGCGGACTTTTACATACAATGAACACCTCACCCCGCCAGCATTCGAACCCACTTCCCACGAGCTCATGACTGTGACCGCGGAACGCTACCTCTGAACCACCAGGATACTAAAAGCAGTCCTAGAGTCTGTTATATTTCAAAAAAAGCCTGTTCAGCGAGCTTATGGCGCCATGAATCTCTAACGGGGACAACCCGTATCACGTAGGTGGTCAGAGTAGCGTTTTACCAAATCCGGCATCGAAACACGAGGATCCATATATATTTTATTATCCCAATAAATCACGCAGACTTCTATATACAATGAACACCTCACCCCGCCAGGATTCGAACCCACTGCCCACGAGCCCATGACTGTGACCGAGGAACGCTACCTCTGAACCACCAGGATACTAAAAGCAGTCCTAGAGTCTGTTATATTTCAAACAAAGCCAGTTCAGCGAGCTTATGGCGCCGTGAACCTCTAATGGGGACTACCCGTATCACGTAGGTGGTCAGAGTAGCGTTTTACCAAATCCGGCTTCGAAACACGAGGATCCAAATATATTTCATTAGCCCAATAAATCACCCGGACTTCTACATACAATCAACACCTCACACCGCCAGGATTCGAACCCACTGCCCACGAGCCCACGACTGTGACCGGGGAACGCTACCTCTGGACCACCAGGATACTAAAAGCAGTCCTCGAGTCTGTTATATTTCACACAAAGCCTGTTCAAGGAGCTTTTGGCGCCATGAACCTCTAATGGGGACTACCCGTATCACGTAGGTGGTCAGAGTAACGTTTTACCAAATACGACTTCGAAACACGAGGATCCATTTATATTTCATTAGCCTAATAAAGGACGCGGACTTGTACATACAATGAACACCTCATCCCGCCAGGATTCGAACCCACTGCCCACGAGCCCATGACTGTGACCGCGGAACGCTACCTCTGAACCACCAGGATACTAAAAGCAGTCCTAGAGTCTGTTATATTTCAAAAAAAGCCTGTTCAGCGAGCTTATGGCGCCATGAACCTCTAATGGGGACTACCCGTATCACGTAGGTGGTCAGAGTAGCGTTTTACCAAATCCGGCATCGAAACACGAGGATCCATATATATTTTATTATCCCAATAAATCACGCAGACTTCTATATACAATGAACACCTCACCCCGCCAGGATTCGAACCCACGGCCCACGACTATGACCGGGGAATGCTACCTCTGGACCACCAGGATCCTAAAAGCAGTCCTAGACTCTGTTATATTTCACACAAAGCCTGTTCAACGAGCTTATGGCGCCGTGAACCTGTAATGGGGACTACCTATATCATGTAGGTGGTCAGGGTAACGTTTTACCAAATCCGGCTTCGAAACACGAGGGTTCATATATATTTCATTAGCCCAATAAAGCACACGGACTTGTACATACAATGAACACCTCACCCCGCCAGGATTCGAACCCACGGCCCACTAGCTCATAACTGTGACCGGGGAATGCCTCCTCTGGAATCACCAGGATACTAAAAGCAGTCCTTGACTCTGTTATATTTCACAAAAAGCCTGTTCAACGAGCTTATGGCTCCGTGAACCTCAAATGGGGACTACCCATATCACGTAGGTGGGCAGAGCAACGTCATACCATATCCGACTTCGAAACACGAGCATCCATATATATTTCATTAGCCCAATAGAGCACGCGGACTTCTACATACAATCAACACCTCACCCCGCTAGGATTCGAACCCACGGCCCACGAGCCCACGACTGTGACCGGGGAGCGCTACCTCTGGACCACCAGGATACTAAAAGCAGTCCTCGACTCTGTTATATTTCACACAAAGCCTGTTCAACGAGCTTATGGCGCCGTGAACATCTAATTGGGATCTACCCGTATTACATATGCGGTCAGAGTAACCTTTTACCAAATTCGGCTTCGAAACACGGGGGTCCATATGTATTTCATTAGCCCAATAAAGCACACGGACTTCTACATACAATCAACACCTCACCCTGCCAGGATTCGAGCCCACGGCCCACGAGCCCATGACTGTGACTGGGGAACGCTACCTCTGGACCACCGGGAAACTAAAAGCAGTCATACACTATGTTATATTTCACACAAAGCCTGTTCAACGAGCTTATGGCGCCATGAACCTCTAATGGGGACTACCCGTATC
The DNA here is from genome assembly GCA_958450375.1 of Homarus gammarus. NCBI lineage: Eukaryota > Metazoa > Arthropoda > Malacostraca > Decapoda > Nephropidae > Homarus > Homarus gammarus. The sequence goes on from CAUDMG010001305.1 coordinate 79,117, forward strand.
GCGTAGGTGGTCAGAGTAACGTTTTACCAAATACGACTTCGAAACACGAGGATCCATATATATTTCATTAGCCCAATAAAGGACGCGGACTTTTACATACAATGAACACCTCACCCCGCCAGGATTCGAACCCACTGCCCACGAGCCCATGAGTGTGACCTCGGAACGCTACCTCGGAACCACCAGGATACTAAAAGCAGTCCTAGTGTCTGTATTGTGTCAACCAAAGCCAGTTCAGCGAGCTTATGGCGCCGTGATCCTCTAATGGGGACTACCCTATCACGTAGGTGGTCAGAGTAAGGTTTTACCAAATCCGGCTTAGAAACACGAGGATCCATATATATTTCATTAGCCCAATAAAGCACACGGACTTGTACATACAATGAATACCTCACCCCGCCAGGATTCGAACCCACTGCCCACTTGCCCATGACTGTGACCGGGGAACGCTACGTTTTTAACCACCAGGATACTAAAAGCAGTCCTAGACTCTGTTATATTTCACACAAAGCCTGTTCAATGAGGTTATGGCGCTGTGAACCTCTAATGGGGACTATCCGTATCACGTAGGTGGTCAGAATAACGTCTTACCAAATCCGGCTTCGAAACACGAGGATCGATATATATTTCATTAGCCCAATAAAACAAGCGGACTTCTACATGCAATGAACATCTCACCCCGCCAAGATTCGAACCCACGGCCCACGAGACCATGACTGTGACCGGGGAACGTTACCTCTGGACCACCAGGATACTAAATGCAGTCCAAGACCCTGTTATATTTCAAACAAAGCCTGTTCAATGAGCTTATGGCGCCATGAACCTCTAATGGGGACTACCCGTATGACATAGGTGGTCAGAGTAACGTTTTACCAAATACGACTTCGAAACACGAGGATCCATATATATTTCATTATCCCAATAAATCACGCGGGCTTCTACATACAATCAACACCTCACCCCGCCAGGATTCGAACCCACGGCCCACGAGCCCATGACTCTGACCGGGGAATGCTACCTCTGGACCACCAGGATACTAAAAGCAGTCCTAGACTCTGTTATGTTTCACACAAAGCCTGTTCAACGAGCTTATGGCGCCGTGAACCTGTAATGGGGACCACCTATATCATGTAGGTGGTCAGGGTAACGTTTTACCAAATCCGGCTTCGAAACACGAGGGTTCATATATATTTCATTAGCCCAATAAAGCACGCGGACTTGTACATACAATGAACACCTCACCCCGCCAGGATTCGAACCCACGGCCCACTAGCTCATAACTGTGACCGGGGAATGCTACCTCTGGAACCACCAGGACACTAAAAGCACTCCTAGACTCTGTTATATTTCACACAAAGCCTGTTCAATGAGCTTATGGCGCTGTGAACCTCTAATGGGGACTATCCGTATCACGTAAGTGGTCAGAGTAACGTCTTACCAAATCCGGCTTCGAAACACGAGGATCGATATATATTTCATTAGCCCAATAAAACAAGCGGACTTCTACATACAATGAACATCTCACCCCGCCAGGATTCGAACCCACTGCCCACGAGCCCATGACTGTGACCGGCGAACGTTACCTCTGGACCACCAGGATACCAAAAGGAGTCCTAGACCCTGTTATATTTCAAACAAAGCCTGTTCAATGAGCTTATGGCGCCGTGAACCTCTAATGGGGACTACCCGTATCACGTAGGTGGTCAGAGTAGCGTTTTACCTAATCCGGCTTCGAAACACGAGGATCCAAATGTATTTCATTAGCCCAATAAATCACCCGGACTTCTACATAAAATCAACACCTCACACCGCCAGGATTCGAACCCACTGCCCACGAGCCCACGACTGTGACCGGGGAACGCTACCTCTGGACCACGAGGATACTAAAAGCAGTCCTCGACTCTGTTATATTTCACACAAAGCCTGTTCAACGAGCTTATGGCGCCATGAACCTCTAATGGGGACTACCCGTATCACGTAGGTGGTCAGAGTAACTTTTTACCAAATGCGACTTCGAAACACGAGGATCCATATATATTTCATCAGCCCAATAAAGGACGCGGACTTGTACATACAATGAACACCTCACCCCGCCAGGATTCGAACCCACTGCCCACGAGCCCATGACTGTGACCGCGGAACGCTACCTCTGAACCACCAGGATATATGAATCGGCTGCTTGTCCAATTAACCAGTCCGTTCACACATATTTATATTTGGGTTTTAAGTAACGAAACCCAAACGGTAGTTCCTTTGTTTTATTATAAAAGGTTGTAGATATAATTCCTGAGTGTATATCAACAGTAAGTCTCACTGTCTAGGAGTGAATTTGAAAGGGACGGTGTTTATGTATGATAAACGTTGGGTCACGTCCTTACGATATGAGTTGAGGTGAGCTACTGAAGCTTGGGGGCATCGCAGTGCGTGCTTACAGATATGCTGAGCTATGGGTCTCGCCCTCTTGGGTAAGTTGCCCGCTCACGTGTCCATCTCATGTCTTACTCATAGACAGTGGAAAGTTACAGGGTAGTGAATCTGAATATAATATCAGATGTATTGACCCATTTATATAATACGTTCTGTTTATGATGTATGTATATTATGTATGCTGGATTATATTTCATGTATGTATATTATGTATGTGCTCCATTTATGTATTATTTATTCAGCCTAGCTAGCAGCGTGTGGCAATGTTACTACCATATCCCACATGCTTAATTAATGTGCCTGGCGACGTATGGAAGCTGCTAATGTATCACTTGCCATACGTCGCCTATAGCAGTTGACAAGGAGCCTAGCCAGGGAGACCGCTGCTCTCCTCTGTGTACATACTCTTATCCAGTAAACCGAACCTACAAAACTATACAGGTGTTTGTGTTCTCCCCTGTATATAGAACTTATTATTCAGAACCTAACATGGCGCAGTGATCCGATCTTACTGGATAATTACGAGTGAAAGTGCAAAGTCTGTGGAAAGCCGGCGTACGGACTCCTCTCTCGCTTGGGTCAACTCCCGCGCGTCAGCTCTCCTCGAAGAATCTCAGCAACTTTGAGCAGTGTCAGTGACAGTGATTTTCTGTGAAGTGTTTAGTGCATTGTGTGTTCGTGCCATTCATGTGTGACCTTGTTCTAAAGGATTCCCAAGGTATACGGCACGTTCTGGGCATTTGTAAGGAGTAAAGTTCAGTGCACCCGTCTCTGACCGCGTCCTGAGGGTAACTAGACTGACTGGGAGTCGCCGCGCCTCTCCACCCCCTCACAGCGCCGCCTCCACCCCCCCCCCCCCCTCACAGCTGGGGCGAGACGCTTTGCCGGCCCGGGACACACTCACACACATACACGTACTAACACTCGCTGACCGCGCGGCTTCCTTATATATATTTTATATATATAACCTACTTATCTGTGTATTTAATTAATTTTTGTCTGAAATCTTGTTGATACGACGGGCTGACCGGTCAACACTGATTTAAGACATAGTACACAGAGGAAGTAGTTATGTCTCACGCCTTACGTAGCCGTGGACCCAGCGTCTGGATGAGCCAGGCGGGTGATAGCCCCGCAGAGATGGATGACCAGGCCGGCCACGACGCTCCAGCCCCGACATCGCGCAGTCCCTCACCTCAATATTCAGCGTTGTCTCCAGAGATAATTGCTTTACTGAAGTTTATGAGAGATGAGAAACGCGAGGATGAAGCCCACAGACGTTTGGCGGATGAGCACAGAAGGCAAGCAGAGGCAGAACGAGACAACCAACGGAGATTGGAAGACAGTGAACGGTTTGAAGCCTTGATATCTCGCCTCACTGTTAACCAAGCCCCTGGCTCTAACACTGCCTCGGTACTGACTGGTTCAGATACCTCATCCATGCTTCCTTCACGCCCCCCAGCCCCACCTAAAGCAGCAGCTCAAACGCCGCCCATCTTGAAGCCTGATGAGACTTTCCAGACTTTTCGTGAATGGCGGCGACGGTGGACTGATTATTCTACAATGGTGGATCTCCAGAGTTTGTCACAGCCTAAACAACTCATCCAGCTGCGTATGTGCCTGTCCTTGGAAATTCAGCGTGTCTTGGAACATACGTTGCAGGTACCCCCAACCTCTTTGCTGTCTGTAGAGGAGGTACTGGACGTTCTACAACGGCACATCAAGGGACAGCAGAATGAAGCTCTGCGCAGGAGGGAATTGTTTAGCTGTAGACAGCTGGAGGGTGAGTCTTTTGATGCCTTTTACGTGCGTCTTAAGAGAGCCTCGGAAGAGGTAGATATATGTCCAGGCCACCACCAGCAGTGCGAGGAGACCCAGTTGAGGCAGGTGATCCTGATGGGTGTTAAGGACGAGGAACTTGTCCAACGCCTCACCTCCCTCGACTCTTCCTCTTCTCTTAAGGATGTGTTGACGATATGTCGCTCCTATAAGGCTGCCAGGTGTGCCACCTCTGCCATCCGCGCTCCCCCTACAGCTGTACGCGCTGTGTCCCAGTACAAGAAGGACAAGAAGTCTGTTCCTACGCCTTCGCCTACCACGTCCACGCCCGGTTTATTTTGCAACAACTGTGGTAAGCAGCACGGAACACAGGTGTGTCCAGCTGCTCAGTCTACCTGCAACAGTTGTGACCGTAAGGGCCACTGGTCACTCACAGTACGGTGCCCAGCCAAACGCGTCCAGTGCAATGTGTGTGGTCGTCTGGGCCACTATGACAAGTGTTGCCCTTCCAACATACCCAAGGGACCGCGTCGGCAGAAGCTTCAGCCCCCTTCCACCAGAGAGGGCCGCCCACAGTCTTCCAATCAGAGGTACGACGACTCTTGACAACGCTCGAGCCACATTAGGAATGTGTGCTCCCCCCAGCGTCCCAGGACCAAAGTCCCCCAGTACATCAGCGTCATCGTGACCTACGGCGGTGTGTCATCCCGTCTTCAGATGTTGCCCGACACCGGCGCTGATGCTACAGTCATCGGTCCCCAGCATTTGCAATGCTTGGGGCTCTCTCCAAGTGATCTAGGACCGCCCCCCAAGGATCTCCGCTTTATGGCAGATGGTTCACAGATGACCCCGGCCCTGGGCTCACTCCAAGCACAAGTCACCTTTGGCAACAGGTCGTGTCAAGCCTGGATTGATGTGCATAACGGTGTCCAGACTCCTTTGCTGTCCTACAGACATTGTCAGGAGTTGGCCATCATCTCCCAGGACTTCCCCAAACCTATTCTTGAGGTAAAACACGCCAACAGGGTGCAAAAAGGGAGCAGCAACGACCCTGCTGCCGCCCTACCCCTGCCTCTTGCCAGTGACACCTCTCCATCGGATGCTCGGAAGTACTTCCTGAAGGAATTCAGCGACGTTCTGGTGACCAAGTCCGCTCTGGAATCCAAGCCTCTCAAGAAGATGGCAGGCCCCCCCATGAGGATCCACCTGAGGGACGACGCGAAGCCATTCGCTATTTACACCCCTCGACTGGTTCCCCTGGCCTTCCGCGAGGCGGTCAAAAATGAGCTGGACTCCATGGTCGCCCAAGAAATTATTGTACCAACCGGCGATGACCCGTCTCCATGGTGTCACCCGATGGTTGTCGTCGCAAAACCTAAAGGTGGTGTTCGGATCACCACTGACCTTTCCAAGCTCAACAACCAGGTGTCTCGTCCTGCGCACCCTTCTCCCACGCCCTTTGCAGCCATACGCAGCGTGAACCCGAAGGCGCGCTTCTTCACGACGATGGACGCCCTGTGTGGATACTGGCAGATAGAGCTTGCCGAAGAAGACCGACCACCCACAACTTTCATCACCCCGCATGGACGTTACAGTTACTGCCGTGGCCCCATGGGATTCGCCGCTACAGGAGACGCTTTCTGTCTTCGAGGTGATATGGCTCTACAAGGTCTGGCAAACTGCGTGAAAGTGGTCGACGACATACTCGTGTACGACGAGGATTATATGGATCACCTCTGCCGTATCTCCGAGGTACTCAACAGGTGCCGGAAGCACGGCATTACCCTAAATGCCGACAAGTTTGTTCTGGCCAGCTCTTCAGTTGACTTTTGTGGGTACACCCTCTCAGGGAATGGTATCGCAGCTGACCCGGAAAAGGTCCGCGCCATTACGGATTGTCCCACCCCTGCTAACCTGACCGACTTGAGGTCCTTCATCGGTCTCGTCAACCAGTTAGCAGAGTTTTCGTCGGACATCTCCGCAGCTGCTCAACCACTTCGCCCCCTGATGAGCCCCAAGAGGACATTCCTGTGGACCCCCGACCACGACAAGGCCTTCCAGCAAGTGAAACAGGCCCTGTCTCGTCCACCTGTCCTCGCCACGTTTGACCCAGCCTTGCCGACAGTTCTGCAGACAGATGCCTCACGCTTGTATGGCGTGGGATACGCCCTACTGCAGGATCATGGTGGAGGGCAGTTCCGGCTCGTCCAGTGTGGCTCGCGTTTCCTCTCTGACACTGAGACGCGCTACGCCACTATTGAGTTGGAGCTGTTGGCTGCGGTTTGGGCGATGTCCAAGTGCAGGTTTTACCTCATAAGCCTGCAATACTTTCACCTAGTGACCGACCATCGCCCGCTTGTCCCGATCCTCAACCACTACACGCTAGACGCTGTTGAGAACCCTCGCCTCCAGCGTCTGAAAGAGAAGCTCTCGGCGTACATCTTCACTGCAGTGTGGCGTGCTGGTAAGGAGCTCTGCATCCCTGATGCCTTATCCCGCTCCCCTGTCAGCCGCCCTACTCCAGAAGACCATGTACTCGACGCCGACCTCGCTCTTTCCGTCAGGACTGTGGTCACTCTCCATGCCGTCCAATCCCTTCGTTCGGACCTGTCACCAGATGACGACAAGGCAATGGAGGACCTTCGAACAGCGGCCCGAGATGACCCTTCCTACGTCCGACTTGTCAAGTGTGTGAGGAATGGATTTCCTAGCAACCGCTACGATCTTCACAACACCCTGCTCCCGTATTGGAAACTCCGCGATGAACTCTACTGCGACGGAGACCTTGTTCTGTACGGAGCACGTGTAGTTGTCCCTGCTGCATCACGTCCCCACGCCTTGGCCCGCCTTCACGACAGTCACCGTGGAGCTGAGGCCACCAAACGACGTGCACGACAGACTGTGTTCTGGCCCGGCATCAACTCCGACATCTCCAATGTTGTCCGTGCGTGTGAGCCCTGCCAAGTATTACAACCCAGCCAGCAGCAGGAACCCTTTATGAGTGACGACAACCCCACCCGCCCCTTTGAGTCTGTGTCGGCCGACTTTTTCTGTGTTTCAGGAAAGTCCTTCCTCGTTATCGTCGACCGTCTCTCTGGTTGGCCGGTTGTCATCAAGTGCGGTAATGACACGACGTCTGCCGCCACCATCAGCAAGTTCCGCCACTACTTCCGTGACGTGGGCGTTCCTGTACGCCTGCGAACCGACGGAGGGCCTCAGTTCACAAGCCGGGACTTTGCTGTGTTCCTTGACCGATGGGGAGTCCGGTATGTGTTGTCATCGCCCCATTACCCGCAGTCCAACGGCCACGCTGAGGCTGCTGTCAAATCCCTGAAGCACCTCATCCTTAAGGTGGCCCCTTCTGGGAACATTGACTGCGAGGCCTTCGACAGGGGTCTTCTTGAACTCCGCAACACACCTAACTACACCGGACGCTCCCCTGCCCAGGTTTTGTATGGACGCCCCCTTCGTTCTTGTGTTCCTGCTCACCCTCAATCCTTCTCCAAGGAGTGGCAGGCCAAGACAGAGGATTGTGATTGCCGAGCCGCCGAACGTGTTCAGGACGTCGTCGCCCGCTACAATGACCACGCCCGTTCTCTCCCCAGGTTGAGTGTCGGCACCCAAGTCCGTGTTCAGGACCCGACCTCCCTACGTTGGGACAAAGTAGGCGTAGTTATGGGCCTCGGCAGGTCACGGGACTACCAGGTGCGGTTACCCAGTGGTCGTGTGTGGTGGAGGAACCGCCGTTTTCTCCGCCCAGTAACAATGCCTTCTGCTGGCCCCGCCACCAGTGTTGAGTCCCATACCCTTCCCAGTGATGAAGTCCCTCGACGCTCAGAACGGATCCAAAAGAAAAGGTCCGCTCAAGACTTTGCTATGAGCGTATAGGGGGGAGGGAGGTGTATGTATATTATGTATGCTGGATTATATATCATTTATGTATATTATGTATGTGCTCCATTTATGTATTATTTATTCAGCCTAGCTGGCAGCGTGTGGCAATGTTATTACCATATCCCACATGCTTAATTAATGTGCCTGGCGACGTATGGAAGCTGCTAATGTATCACTTGCCATACGTCGCCTATAGCAGTTGACAAGGAGCCTAGCCAGGGAGACCGCTGCTCTCCTCTGTGTACATACTCTTATCCAGTAAACCGAACCTACAAAACTATACAGGTGTTTGTGTTCTCCCCTGTATATAGAACTTATTATTCAGAACCTAACAGATGAGACAGGGGCCTATTACATCGCTCGGTCACCTTCCAGCCGAGCTCCGTGATGCCTAAATAACTCACAGAGTACAGTACATCCTAGACAACCCTAACCATGTTATAAACAGTTATGTAGACACTAAGCTGGGGAAATTACTGTAGGGGTATTCTCTACTACAGGGGACCTAGACTTTTGTGTCGTACGGGTTAGTATGTTATGAACAATGTTGAATTTGGATGATACTGCCCGGTAATAACAGAACAGGAACATTATTGCCAGAATTAACAGAATAGAGGGAATCGTAAGACTTGGTAGTGCAAATTCCCGTGACAAATAAAATGGCAAGTTATTATTCAAATCAGCAAAATGTGTCTCGTTCAAGAAAGCTAACACTTTTAATTTCTCTGATACTATTTGAATATCCTTGATAGTGAAATTCATTATAGGAAGTGGAATTAAAGCAGACTTGAGTTTTCGATTTAACGCAAAATGCTGATGAGTAGGCAAGGTCCGTAATGTACAACAAGTGATTTCACAGTAATCAGGAGCCTTGTAATGCCCTTTCACAACTAGCTGCTTAACATCATTTTGGCATTTTAAAATTACAGTAGTGAGATTTGGAAAGAACAAACACTGCACATTGTGAAGGTGAGCGTGGAACACAGTCTTTAGACTAACTGGCCTATAACTGCATTGCGCTAACGCTGTGCGTACATTTGGTTGTATGACTGCCAATTCACATATTCCCTCTGCAGCAGGAATAAATGCAAACCTGTAGGCTGGACATACGTGTAGGTGTAGATAAGACGACTTACACCGTGACAGTACCTCAGAATCCTCTATTGATAACAATGAATATTCTTCATCTACTAAGAAAAGTTCTTTAGGCCTATCTAGGGTATACAGTGTGTCGTTCACAAACCAGGGGAAGGGTTCTAAATGCCATGCATTAAACTCATGTTGCCCTCGCATAGGAATGTGGGTCAGAATTACATTGTGCGTGAGGGTTGACTCCAACAGTGGGTAATGATATTGAACCTCATTGTCATTGAAAATCGGAGTTAAATGATACTGCAACTTGGCTATTTTTAAAGCTTCAAGAAGCGTCTGCACAGGCACAAGCTTCGCGTCCACACGTCCTATCCCGGCATCTACAATGCTGTCTATTAGTTCATTTTTAGAGGTTACAATTTTATGAACTGAAATTTCAGCAGCATGCAAATATTCTCTGAAGTAAAGGAGCCATTCTAACGTCGGAATTGCTTTCTGTAACTAGTAACAATCCTCGAAACTTGGTTAGACTCCATTATGATTGCATTAACCTTTGATTCTAGAGCAGTAATCGCGTGAAAGGTTTGAGAAACAACACGATTCTGTTGAGATACAGCTTGAACGACAATGTTCGTGAAACTATTGTCGAATTCATCGAAGCTGTGCTGAGACCATGAAGAATGTCCAATGCTGATTGTAGTTGGCCGTCGACGTTTTCCATCTGACGCGAAAGTACGAGTTAACTTCTACTCGCAGAACGTAGTTTCATACAAGAGTCATTTGGGACATTTTGCTTCTGAACAGTCTGTAAGGATGTATCAATCACATTATCATCAACTTGAGGTAAGACATTTATCTGGGTCTTCTTCAGACGATCCGCGTGCACGACATCTGCGATCTGTGCATTAGGCTTCCATATTTTGAATTTGTTGCCTGCTTCTTTTGAGATTATGCGGAATAGACCAGAAAATTTCGCCGAAAGTTTGGAGTTCCTTTCAGGTACCTGTAACATAACAGCGTCCCCAACGTTCAGTGCGATAGGTTTAGCATGTTTATGCTGTTTGATGATCATTTCGGCGCGTGACGCCGCTAGCTGTGATCGTACTTGGTTATGAATTTCTGTAAAGACATGAATTTGTTTTGCCGCAAAATCATCTGTATTATATACCGGGTATGGCGCCTCTGTAAGGATGTCGTAAGGCAGACGTTTATCTGTACCATGGACAATATAGTAGGGTGTTTTGCCCGTAGAGCTATTAACTGACCCATTTATCGACGCTGCAACCTGCGGTAACCAATCCTCCCATGCGTATTGAAAACCACTAACAATTGGACGCAGTATTTCTAGGATTTTACGATTGGTTCTTTCAACAAGGCCATTAGCCTGTGGATGATAAGCTGTCACAAAAGTTTGTTTAATTCCATATTGTGCACATATATGCTCTATTAGCTCATTCTTGAACTCTGTTCCATTGTCAGAGAGTAGAACTTTAGGCGTAGTATATGGACATATGAGATTCATCACTAATGCATAGGCTACTGCTTCGGCCGTTTTGCTTTTTAGTGGGACCAAGACCACGAACCTGGAAAAATGATCCACACACACTAAGATGTATCCTGATCCCTGATGACTCATTGGGAGTTTTAACACATCAACAACGACTGTGTCAAACGGACGGTCTGGTGTAGGATATTGTAGAATCGGGGCAGGTGATCCTGTTGATCCTTTATGTTGAGCACATGCCAAACAATTAGCTATGTGTAATTCTATGTCTTTCTTCATAGTGTTCCAGAAATACTTCTTTCGTAAATCCGCTAAGCATTTATCACGACCTTGGTGACCTGCTTGTGGGACATCGTGGAACAATGTCATTACTGCTTTGCGCAACGTGTCAGGTACGACTATTTGAGACACATTACCCTCAGGAGATTTTCTCGTCCTATTGAGTATGTTATGTCGCAATTCAAACTGACTTAAGGGAAGAAATAACTTGGGGAGTTTAACATCCTCGCCCGATTCGAGAGCAAAAATAACAGCTGACCAATATGGGTCGCGTCGTTGCTCATCTTCCAGCTGCGAAAGAGTGAATGTTGATACAGGCATTACTGGTGCTATATTTCTTGACAGAGCGTCGGCGACAACATTCGCCCTCCCAGGTAAATACCTAAATTCGGGGTCAAACTCTTGAATCGTCAGATACCAGCGTGCTAATCTGCCTGATAAGTTTCTGCCATGGAACAGTTCGGTGACTGCCGCATGATCAGTAAAAACAGTTATCTTGTAGCCAAAGATAATGTCTTTGAACTTCTTAAGTGCCCACACAACGGCTAACGTTTCTAAATGCGTCACCGAATAACGTGTTTCAGCATCGATTAGTTTGCGACTTGCAAATGCTATCACTCTAAACTTCCCACGCGTGTCCTCTTGCATGAGCACTGCTCCGACTCCAATTCCGGAAGCGTCAGTACAGAGAGTGAAAGGTTGAGTGTAGTCTGGGAATGCTAGAACCGGGGCATTGGTTAGCGCTGTCTTCAATGCCGTAAAACTTTCCTCGTGTTCAGCATCCTATATAAACACTGCATCTTTTTTGAGCAACCTCGTTCGGGGCGATGCTAATGTTGCATAGTCCTTGATAAAGGAACGATAATAACCAGATAATCCGAGAAGGCTACGCACATGATCATTTGAGGTAGGACGCGGGAACTGAGATACAGCTTTGACTTTATCATTAACTGTGTGTATGCCCTCACCGTCAACTACATGACCAAGGAAATGGAGTCTGGATTTTAAAAACTCGCACTTTGAGAGTTTTATTTTGAGTCCTGCTGTGGAAAGTTTGGCCAAAACTTCACGCAGTTTTATCAGATGGGAATCGACGTCCTTACTGACTACGATTAGATCATCCAAATAAGCGCAGACTGTGTTACCAATTAGTCCGGCAAACAGGGTGTTGATCATTCTTTGAAATGTTAGTGGGGCATTTCTGAGACCAAATGGCATTCGTAGAAACTCAAAGTGGCCTAGAGGCATGCTAAATGCCGTGATTTCTCGTGATTTTTCATCGAGTGGTATTTGCCAATACCCACTAAGCAAATCTAAGTTGCTAAATACCACATTATCCTTGCCTAAGGATTGCAATATGTCACTCAAGATAGGCATTGGGTACCTATCAGGGATTGTTTGATTATTTACGCACCTGAAATCTATGACAGGGCGCCATCCACCATCCTTTTTCGGGACGAGGAATAATGGGCTATTAAAGGGGGATTTTGAGTGTCTAATGACATTCTCATCTAACATACCCTGTACCATATCTTGCACTACAGCGCGCTGGCTATGAGGTAATCTATAAGCTGGTACGTAAATAGGGTTGGTTCCTTCCTTTAACGCTATATGATGGGATGTTAAATCTGTCTGACCTAGCGTTTCCCCTGGCAAGGCTACTATTTCTGTATAGTCGGCAAGCAGCTCTAACAGGCATGTCTTGCCCTGAGGATGATCGATCACCTTAACATGTGGTGCTATGTGATCTATCCTGGCCAGTCGAGTCTGTTGGCAATTCGCAACAATACCTCGAATTAGGAATTTATTTGGTTGCACTTCGACATTGCTGTGATATCTAGAAAATCACACACATAACATCCTTTCTTTAATTTCTTGATAATGTGAAATTGCTGCCGCAATCCCGTAGACTTGTGTGTGTGTGTCCCACAGTAGACACAGCTGATTCCAAGGTCCGGTGATTGGGTCAATGCTCACAAAAATCCTGAGTACAGCAAACCGCCGCTAATTGTCACACAACGTCATCCACAACACCATACCTCAGAATGCAGAGACCATCTCTCAGACCGGATGTGTCATCATCACTAGGGTGGGTGCTGGGTGCTGGTAACTGGGGGTTGTTCACGCCATACGAAAGAATTTTGTTGACAGGATGTTGATTGATGAGTTGTCTCAACAATTGCAGTCACGTCCTGTCACACCCTGGGCAGTGAACGAATTATTTGCAGAAACTAATGTTCACTTCAGCTCACAGGATTGTTGCGTTGGTGAATTCCTCATTGCAGGTACTATCTTCCAACTCTTGCTGCTGTAATCACGCTGGGAAGGTGTGTGGTTGAGGTCGAGAGATATCTCTGACGCATGATCCGCCTTCCTCTTAATAGGATTGGTAGACAACACTTTCGTCCTAGCGGTGAGCAAAGGTTCAGAATGACTCATTGCTGTGTAGGAAACACCTTTAAACGTAACACTATTATTACGTGGATGAACATCTATCATGTTCTTTCGAAGAGTTGGTAGACCAAGTAACCCGTCAGCTGGCAATTGAACTGCTGAACTATATAAAAGTCCGCGTAGAAGGGCGTACCACGTCTTGAGAATCTGAGTGGTAACGTCACCATTACTTTGATGCTCAGCTGAGTACCTGAAACTCCTTCGAGCTTAGCGTTACTAGGCCTCCATTTGAATTTGCGGTGAGGGAATTTACGTTGTAACTGGTGATATGATGTCAAGGCCAATACATTAGCGCAAGCACCTGTGTCTATATCAAGAGCCAATCTGGTATTATCCACTCTCACCGGCACTGACAACACTTCCACTTTGCTAAGCGCCGCTATTAATGAGGCCGCTATAGAAGTGCTGTGAGGAGGGGTGGGAATTACCCTATCTATCCCTCTCCTTGCTGTGGTGTGCGCTGGTATTCCCCCGACGACTTGTCCTGGGGACGTTTCTGCTTGCGCCTATACGACACCTCCGTTTCACTTAGGTCCACTCCCCTAGTCTTTATTAGTACATCGCACTCATGTGAACTATGAGATGTCGATTTGTGAAGAGCGCACCATTTGCGCGCTTTCTGGGTAGGAGGAGGAGGTGCTGCTTTAGCTCCCTCTCTGTTTGACCTTGAGAATGGCTTTGCACCGGGTGTGGCCTTAAAATTAGCACTATTACCTCGGAGCTGAAAACAATCTTCCATTACGTGGCCACGTTTATTACAATGTGCGCATCGTAACGATGTTTTCTGTTTATATGTTAGGCAGGGAGGAGCGATCGGAGCTAAGTGTGTCGCATAAGGAGTCTGAGAGTGAGGCTGTGACCTATCCCCAAAATCCCAATTAGCGTTCGCTTGAACTTTTCATAGTCAGGGCTTTGTAAACCAAACGCATTTAAACGACTGCCTGCATAGGAACCCTGCGTTATATGGGAACGTACATATGCTTTCTTTTCTTCGTCAGTCGTTATGTGACTATTGCGCATGCTATCTTCACATGCACGAATAAAATGTGCGACCCTATAATCGTCTTGTCCCGTGAAATTTCGAACATAATCACCGCGCTGCATGATATTAATAACTTTATCAGCTTTAGGTGTGGTAGTAGTACTGGTGTGAGATTCAGACGAAGCCATTTTAGTGTTAGTATTAAGCAAGTTAGTATTCTTACTCTTATCAGAAGGCTGGGTTAATAAGGTTGTTACCGATTTAGCAACAGACACACTATCACCTGTAACAGGGGTAACTGCTTTAGTATACTTAGGTGAGGTACTATAGTGATTACCAGACCGTAGGGTACGACGGTTTAAGTCGTCAAATGATTCGTCTATAACTTTCTCACTACTTCCTACCGACTCATTTAACTGTGTTCCATACTCAAAATCTATGTCAGTCTAGGCTTGATCATCGATGAGTTGGTTATAAACAAACAGTTGCGCTAGGCGTTCGATTTCCTCTACATTAGACATGGGAAACTTAGAAATTATCTATTAGCCCCCTTGGGTCAATGAATACTTAACAGTAAGTAGATCACTTGCCTCTCATTTACAAGACAAATGAATATGTTTTGTAGTTAATTATTAAACTATCAATAAGTAGACAGACACTTACAAACTACTGTAAATTATAGGATTTCAATACATTAATCTTACATTCGACACTTTATCATTGAAATAATCCTATCCGACGAACCTATCGGTGTGAAGATATCTCTCGAACGTGTTCATGTGTGTAGAACTATGTAATTTAAATACATATTTATACAGAGTAGTACGTCTGTATAGAAAATGTGATCCTTCAAGAGTTCTGGGTGGAGTGTGGGTGGGAGTGTGGGCGGGGCCTCTTCCTAGGGTGCGTGCGCTGCTGCTGGTTTCCTTGGCAACGAGATGACGCTTCTGCTTTGGTGAGAGACGAGTCCACTTGATTTAGGCGAGTTCCTCCTCCGGCGATCAGAAAACTATGATTGGTTATCACACTGGTGGTTGCTGGTTCGCTGGCGAAAACTACGGTGTGCCCAGTCTTCACAGTCCACGTATATATGGAGATCTGTATGATGACACCGGAACTTCGTAATTCGCGCTGACGACACAACAATGCTGCTCAGCTGCTAGTGAAATACCAATTGAATTCCAGGCTACGAAACTATTTTTCAACACTGCAACACTGTAATGTCTAGGGAATGCTGAGTGGAGTCTATCTCAACCGGCTCAATCTGGATATGTACCAACAGGCTGTAATATTTGTATATTACGAATTCTGCACGTATTTGTAAGTGACAGAGATAAGGAGCGCTCACTACATATCGTCTCAATACGGGATATAGTTTTAAACACTCGGATTATGTAACGCGTCACTGCTGTGTGGTTTCTTGTTTTTCACAAGACACAGACGGATGATACGACTACCAGTTTGAAGAATCCGTACACACCGCTTGCCACCTATATGAATCGGCTGCTTGTCCAATTAACCAGTCCGTTCACACATATTTATATTTGGGTTTTAAGTAACGAAACCCAAACGGTAGTTCCTTTGTTTTATTATAAAAGGTTGTAGATATAATTCCTGAGTGTATATCAACCGTAAGTCTCACTGTCTAGGAGTGAATGAGAAAGGGGCGGCGTTTATGTATGATAAACGTTAGGTCACGTTCTTACGATATGAGTTGAGGTGAGCTACTGAAGCTTGGGGGCATCGCAGTGCGTGCTTACAGATATGCTGAACTATGGGTCTCGCCCTCTTGGGTAAGTTGCCCGCTCACGTGTCCATCTCATGTCTTACTCATAGACAGTGGAAAGTTACAGGGTGGTGAATCTGAATATAATATCAGATGTATTGACCCATTTATATAATACGTTCTGTTGATGAGACAGGGGCCTATTACATACCAAAAGCAGTCCTAGAGTCTGTTATATTTCAAAAAAAGCCTGTTCAGCGAGCTTATGGCGCCATGAACCTCTAATGGGGACTACCCGTATCACGTAGGTGGTCAGAGTAGCGTTTTACCAAATCCGGCATCGAAACACGAGGATCCATATATATTTTATTATCCCAATAAATCACGCGGACTTCTACATACAATCAACACCTCACCCCGCCAGGATTCGAACCCACGGCCCACGAGCCCACGACTGTGACCGGGGAATGCTACCTCTGGACCACCAGGATACTAAAAGCAGTCCTAGACTCTGTTATATTTCACACAAAGCCTGTTCAACGAGCTTATGGCGCCGTGAACCTGTAATGGGGACTACCTATATCATGTAGGTGGGCAGAGTAACGTTTTACCATATCCGTCTTCGAAACACGAGGATCGATATATATTTCATTAGCCCAATAAAGCACGCCGACTTCTAAATACAATCAACACCTCACCCCGCCAGGATTCGAACCCACGGCCCACGAGTCCACGGCTGTGATACGGGGAATGCTACCTCTGGACCACCAGGATACTAAAAGCAGTCCAAGACTCTGTTATATTTCACACAAAGCCTGTTCAACGAGCTTATGGCGCCGTGAACCTCTAATGTGGACTACCCGTATCACATATGTGGTCAGAGTAACCTTTTACCAAATCCGGCTTTGAAACGCGAGGGTCCATATATATTTCCTTCGCCCAATTAAGCACACGGACTTCTACATACAATCAACACCTCACCCTGCCAGGATTCGACCCCACGGCCCACAAGCCCATGACTGTGACAGGGGAACGCTACCTCTGGACCACAGGGAAACTAAAAGCAGTCTTAGACTCTGTTATATTTCACACAAAGCCTGATCAACGAGCTTATGGCGCCATGAACCTCTAATGGGGACTACCCGTATCACGTAGGTGGTCAGAGTAAGGTTTTGCCAAATCCGGCTTCGAAACACGAGGATCCATATATATTTCATTAGCCCAATAAAGCACACGGACTTGTACATACAATGAACACCTCACCCCGCCAGGATTCGATCCCACTGCCCACGAGCCCATGACAGTGACCAGGGAACGCTACGTCTTTAACCACCAGGATACTAAAAGCAGTCCTAGACTCTGTTATATTTTACACAAAGCCTGTTCAAAGAGCTTATGGCGCCATGAACCTCTAATGGGGACTACCCGTATCACGTAGGTGGTCAGAGTAAGGTTTTGCCAAATCCGGCTTAGAAACACGAGGATCCATATATATTTCATTAGCCCAATAAAGCACATGGACTTGTACATACAATGAACACCTCACCCCGCCAGGATTCGAACCCACTGCCCACGAGCCCATGACTGTGACCAGGGAACGCTACGTTTTTAACCACCAGGATACTAAAAGCAGTCCTAGACTCTGTTATATTTCACACAAAGCCTGTTCAATGAGCTTATGGCGCTGTGAACCTCTAATGGGGACTATCCGTATCACGTAGGTGGTCAGAGTAACGTCTTACCAAATCCGGCTTCGAAACACGAGGATCGATATATATTTCATTAGCCCAATAAAGCAAGCGGACTTCTACATACAATGAACATCTCACCCCGCCAGGATTCGAACCCACGGCCCACGAGACCTTGACTGTGACCGGGGAACGTTTCCTCTGGACCACCAGGATACTAAACGCAGTCCTAGACCCTGTTATATTTCAAACAAAGCCTGTTCAATGAGCTTATGGCGCCATGAACCTCTAATGGGGACTACCCGTATCACGTAGGTGGTCAGAGAAACGTTTTACCAAATACGACTTCGAAACACGAGGATCCATATATATTTCATCAGCCCAATAAAGGACGCGGACTTGTACATACAATGAACACCTCATCCCGCCAGGATTCGAACCCACTGCCCACGAGCCCAAGACTGTGACCGCGGAACGCTACCTCTGAACCACCAGGATACTAAAAGCAGTCCTAGAGTCTGTTATATTTCAAACAAAGCCTGTTCAGCGAGCTTATGGCGCCGTGAACCTCTAATGGGGACTAGCTGTATCACGTAGGTGGTCAGAGTAGCGTTTTACCAAATCCGGCATCGAAACACGAGGATCCATATATATTTCATTATCCCAATAAATCATGCGGACTTCTACATACAATCAACACCTCACCCCGCCAAGATTCGAACCCACGACCCACGAGCCCACGACTCTGACCGGGGAATGCTACCTCTGGACCACCAGGATACTAAAAGCAGTCCTAGACTCTGTTATATTTCACACAAAGCCTGTTCAACGAGCTTATGGCGCCGTGAACCTGTAATGGGGACTACCTATATCATGTAGGTGGTCAGGGTAACGTTTTACCAATTCCAGCTTCGAAACACGAGGGTTCATATATATTTCATTAGCCCAATAAAGCACGCGGACTTGTACATACAATGAACACCTCACCCCGCCAGGATTCGAACCCACGGCCCACTAGCTCATAACTGTGACCGGGGAATGCTACCTCTGGAACCACCAGGATACTAAAAGCAGTCCTAGACTCTGTTATATTTCACACAAAGCCTGTTCAATGAGCTTATGGCTCCGTGAACCTCTAATGGGGACTACCCATATCACTTAGGTGGGCAGAGTAACGTTTTACCATATCCGTCTTCGAAACACGAGCATCCATATATATTTCATTAGCCCAATAAGGCACCCGGACTTCTACATACAATCAACACCTCACCCCGCTAGGATTCGAACCCATGGCCCACGAAACCACGACTGTGATACGGGGAACGCTACCTCTGGACCACCAGGATACTAAAAGCAGTCCAAGACTGTTATATTTCACACAAAGCCTGTTCAACGAGCTTATGGCGCCGTGAACCTCTAGTGGGGACTACCCGTATCACATATGTGGTCAGAGTAACCTTTTACCAAATCCGGCTTCGAAACACGAGGGTCCAAATATATTTCATTCGCCCAATAAAGAACACGGACCTCTACATACAATGAACACCTCACTCCGCCAGGATTCGAACACCACTGCCCACGAGCCCATGACTGTGACCGGGGAACGTTACCTCTGGATCACCAGGATACTAAAAGCAGTCCTAGACTCTGTTATATTTCACACAAAGCCTGTTCAACGAGCTTATGGCGCCATGAACCTCTAATTTGGACTACCCGTATCACGCAGGTGGTCCGAGTAGTGTTTTACCAAATCCGGCATCGAAACACGAGGATCCATATATATTTCATTAGCCCAATAAAGGATGCGGACTTGTACATACAATGAACACCTCACCCCGCCAGGATTTGGTCCCACTGCCCAGGAGCCCATGACTGTGACCGCTGAACTCTACCTCTGAACCACCAGGATACTAAAAGCAGTCCTAGAGTCTGTTATATTTCACACAAAGCCTGTTCAACGAGCTTATGGCTCCGTGAACCTCTAATGGGGACTACCCATATCACGTAGGTGGGCAGAGTAACCTTTTGCCAAATCCGGCTTCGAAACACGAGGGTCCATATAAAATTTCATTCGCCCAATAAAGCACACGGACTTCTACATACAATCAACACCTCACCCTGCCAGGATTCGACCCCACGGTCCACAAGCCCATGACTGTGACCGGGGAACGGTACCTCTGGACCACCAGGAAACTAAAAGCAGTCCTAGACTCTGTTATATTTCACACAAAGCCTGTTCAACGAGCTTTTGGCGCCATGAACCTCTAATGGGGACTACCCGTATCATGTAGGTGGTCAGAGTAACGTTTTACAAAATACGACTTCGAAACACGAGCATCCATATATATTTCATTAGCCCAATAAAGGACGCGGACTTGTACATACAATGAACACCTCACCCCGCCAGGATTCGAACCCACTACCCACGAGCCCATGACTGTGACCGCGGAACGCTACCTCTGAACCACCAGGGTACTAAAAGCAGTCCTAGAGTCTGTTATATTTTAAACAAAGCATGTTGAGCGAGCTTATGGCGCCGTGAACCTCTAATGGGGACTACCCGTATCACGTAGGTGGTCAGAGTAACGTTTTACCAAATACGACTTCGAAACACGAGGATCCATATATATTTCATTAGCCTAATAAAGGACGCGGACTTGTACATACAATGAAAACCTCACCCCGCCAGGATTCGACCCCACGGCCCACAAGCCCATGACTGTGACTGGGGAACACTACCTCTGGACCACCGGGAAACTAAAAGCAGTCCTAGACTCTGTTATATTTCACACAAAGCCTGTTCAATGAGCTTATGGCGCCATTAACCTCTGATGGGGACTACCCGTATCACGTAGGTGGTCATAGTAAGGTTTTGCCAAATCCGGCTTCGAAACACGAGGATCCATATATATTTCATTTGCCCAATAAAGCACGCGGACTTGTGCATACAATGAACACCTCACCCTGCCAGGATTCAAACCCACGGCCCACGAGCCCATGACTGTGACCGGGGAACGCTAACTCTTTAACCACCAGGATACTAAAAGCAGTCCTAGACTCTGTTGTATTTCACACAAAGCCTGTTCAACGAGCTTATGGCGCCCTGAACTTTTAATGGGGAGTACCCGTATCACGTAAGTGGTCAGAGTAACGTGTTATCAAATCCGGCTTCGAAACACGAGGATCCAAATATATTTCATTAACCCAATAAATCACCCGGACTTCTACATACAATTAACACCTCACCCCGCCAGGATTCGAACCCACGGAACGAGCCGATGACTGTGACCGGGGAACGCTACTTCTGGACCACCAGGATACTAAAAGCAGTCCTAGACTCTGTTGTATTTCACACAAAGCCTGTTCAACGAGCTTATGGCGCCGTGAACCTGTAATGGGGACTACCTATATCATGTAGGTGGTCAGGGTAACGTTTTACCAAATCCCGCTTTGAAACACGAGGGTTCATATATATTTCATTAGCCCAATAAAGCACACGGACTTCTACATACAATCAACACCTCACACCGCCAGGATTCGAACCCACGGCCCACGAGCCCACGACTGTTACCGGGGAACGCTACCTCTGGACCACCAGGATACTAAAAGCAGTCCTAGACTCTGTTATATTTCACACAAAACCTGTTCATTGAGCTTAAGGCGCCTTGAACCTCTAATGGGGACTACCCGTATCACGTAGGTGGTCAGAGTAAGGTTTTGCCAAATCCGGCTTCGAAACACGAGGATCCATATATATTTCATTATCCCAATAAATGACGCGGACTTCTACTTACAATCAACACCTCACTCCGCCAGGATTCGAACCCACGGACCCACGAGCCCACGACTGTGACCGGGGAATGCTACCTCTGGACCACAAGGATACTAATAGCAGTCCTAGACTCTGTTATATTTCACACAAAACCTGTTCAACGAGCTTATGGCGCCGTGAACCTGTAATGGGGACTACCTATATCACGTAGGTGGGCAGAGTAACGTTTTACCATATCCGTCTTCGAAACACGAGGATCCATATATATTTCATTAGCCCAATAAAGCACGCGGACTTCTACATACAATCAACACCTCACCCCGCCAGGATTCGAACCCACGGCCCACGAGCCCACGACTGTGACCGGGGAATGCTACCTCTGGACCACCAGGATACGAATAGCAGTCCTAGACTCTGTTATATTTCACACAAAACCTGTTCAACGAGCTTATGGCGCCGTGAACCTGTAATGGGGACTACCTATATCATGTAGGTGGTCAGGGTAACGTTTTACCAAATCCGGCGTCGAAACACGAGGGTTCATATATATTTTAATTAGCTCAATAAAGCACGCGGACTTGTACATACAATGAACACCTCACCCCGGCAGGATTCGACCCCACGGCCCACAAGCTCATGACTGTGACCGGGGAACGCTACCTCTGGAACCAACAGGATACTAAAAGCAGTCCTAGACTCAGTTGTATTTCACACAAAGCCTATTCAACGAGCTTATGGCTCCGTTAACCTCTAATGGGGACTACCCATATCACGTAGGTGGGCAGAGTAACGTTTTACCATATACGTCTTCGAAAAACGAGGATCCATATATATTTCATTAGCCCAATAAAGCACGC
Organism: Homarus gammarus; assembly: GCA_958450375.1. Taxonomy (NCBI): domain Eukaryota; kingdom Metazoa; phylum Arthropoda; class Malacostraca; order Decapoda; family Nephropidae; genus Homarus; species Homarus gammarus. The sequence goes on from CAUDMG010001305.1 coordinate 101,571, forward strand.
GGACTTCTACATACAATCAACACCTCACCCCGCCAGGATTCGAACCCACGGCCCACGAGCCCACGACTGTGATACGGGGAACGCTACCTCTGGACCACCAGGATACTAAAAGCAGTCCTAGACTCTGTTGTTTTTCACACAAAGCCTGTTCAACGAGCTTATGGCGCTGTGAACCTCTATTGGGGACTATCCGTATCACATAGGTGGTCAGAGTAACGTTTTACGATATCAGGCTTCAAAACACGAGGATCCATATATATTTCATTATCCCAAGAAATCACGCGGACTTCTACTTACAATCAACACCTCACTCCGCCAGGATTCGAACCCACGGACCCACGAGCCCACGACTGTGACCGGGGAATGCTACCTCTGGACCACAAGGATACTAATAGCAGTCCTAGACTCTGTTATATTTCACACAAAACCTGTTCAACGAGCTTATGGCGCCGTGAACCTGTAATGGGGACTACCTATAACACGTAGGTGGGCAGAGTAACGTTTTACCATATCCGTCTTCGAAACACGAGGATCCATATATATTTCATTAGCCCAATAAAGCACGCGGACTTCTACATACAATCAACACCTCACCCCGCCAGGATTCGAACCCACGGCCCACGAGCCCACGACTGTGACCGGGGAACGCTACCTCTGGACCACCGGGATACTAAAAGCAGTCCTAGACTCTGTTGTATTTCACACAAAGCCTGTTCAACGAGCTTATGGCGCCCTGAACTTCTAATGGGGACTACCCGTATCACGTAAGTGGTCAGAGTAACGTGTTATCAAATCCAGCTTCGAAACACGAGGATCCATATATATTTCTTTAGCCCAATAAAACAAGCGGACTTCTACATACAATTAACACCTCACCCCGCCAGGATTCGGACCCACGGCCCACGAGCCCATGACTGTGACCGGGGAACGCTACCTCTGGACCACCAAGAAACTAAAAGCAGTCCTAGACTCTGTTATATTTCACACAAAGCCTGTTCAACGAGCTTGTGGCGCCGTGAACCTCTAATGGGGACTATCCGTATCACGTAGGTGGTCAGAGTAACGTCTTACCAAATCCGGCTTCGAAACACGAGGATCAATATATATTTCATTAGCCCAATAAAACAAGCGGACTTCTACATACAATGAACATCTCACCCCGCCAGGATTCGAACCCATGGCCCACGAGCCCACGACTGTGACCGGGGAATGCTTCCTCTGGACCACCAGGATACTAATAGCAGTCCTAGACTCTGTTATATTTCACACAAAATATGTTCAACGAGCTTATGGCGCCGTGAACCTGTAATGGGGACTACCTATATCATGTAGGTGGTCAGGGTAACGTTTTACCAAATCCCGCTTCGAAACACGAGGGTTCATATATATTTCATTAGCCCAATAAAGCACACGGACTTCTACATACAATCAACACCTCACACCGCCAGGATTCGAACCCAAGGCCCACGAGCTCATGACTGTGACCGGGGAACGCTACCTCTGGACCACTAGGAACTAAAAGCAGTCCTAGACTCTGAAATATTTCACATAAAGCCTGTTCAACGAGCTTATGGTGCCGTGAACCTCTAATAGGGACTACCGGTATCACATATGTGGTCAGAGTAACCTTTTACCATATCCGTCTTCGAAACACGAGGATCCATGTATATTTCATTATCCCAATAAAGCTCACGGACTTCTACATACAATCAACACCTCACCCTGCCAGGATTCGAACCCACGGCCCACGAGCCCATGACTGTGACCGGGGAACGCTACCTCCTGACCACCAGGAAACTAAAAGCAGTCCTAGACTCTGTTATATTTCACACAAAACCTGTTCATCGAGCTTAAGGCGCCTTGAACCTCTAATGGGCACTACCCATATCACGGAGGTGGGCAGAGTAACGTTTTACCAAATCCGGCTTCGAAACACGAGGATCCATATATATTTCATTAGCCTAATAAGGAACGCAGACTTCTACATACAATGAACATCTCACCCCGCTAGGATTCGAACCCACGGCCCACGAGCCCATGACTGTGACCGGTGAACGCTACCTCTGGACCACCACGATACTAAAAGCAGTCCTAGAGTCTGCTATATTTCAAACAAAGCCTGTTCAACGAGCTTATGGCGCCGTGAACCTCTAATGGGGACTACCCGTATCACGTAGGTGGTCAGAGTAACATTTTACCAAATCCGGCTTCGAAACACGAGGATCCATGTATATCTCATTAGCCCAATAAAGCACGCGGACTTCTACATACAATCAACACCTCACCCCGCCAGGATTCGACCCCACGGCTCACAAGCCCATGACTGTGACCGGGGAACGCTACCTCTGGACCACCAGGATACTAAAAGCAGTCCAAGACTCTGTTATATTTCACACAAATCCTGTTCAACGAGCTTATGGCTCCGTGAACCTCTAATGGGGACTACCCGTATCACATATGTGGTCAGAGTAAGGTTTTACCAAATCCGGCTTCGAAACACGAGGGTCCATATATATTTCATTAGCCCAATAAAGCACACGGACTTCTACATACAATCAACACCTCACCCGCCAGGATTCGAACCCACGGCCCACGAGCCCATGACTGTGACTGGGGAACGCTACCTCTGGACCACTAGGAACTAAAAGCAGTCCTAGACTCTGAAATATTTCACATAAAGCCTGTTCAACGAGCTTATGGTGCCGTGAACCTCTAATAGGGACTACCGGTATCACATATGTGGTCAGAGTAACCTTTTACCATATCCGTCTTCGAAACACGAGGATCCATGTATATTTCATTATCCCAATAAAGTACGCGGACTTCTACATACAATCAACACCTCACCCCGCCAGGATTCGAACCCACGGCCCACAAGCCCATGACTGTGACCGGGGAACGCTACCTCTGGACCACCAGGATACTAAAAGCAGTCCAAGACTCTGTTATATTTCACACAAAGCCTGTTCAACAAGCTTATGGCGCCGTGAACCTTTTATGGGGAGGACCCGTAGGACATAGGTGGTCAGAGTAACCTTTTACCAAATCCGGCTTCGAAACAGGAGGGTCCATATATATTTCATTAGCCCAATAAAGCACACGGACTTCTACATACAATCAACACCTCACCCTGCCAGGATTCGAACCCACGGCCCACGAGCCCATGACTGTGACCGGGGAACGCTACCTCTGGACCACTAGGAACTAAAAGCAGTCCTAGACTCTGAAATATTTCACACAAAGCCTGTTCAACGAGCTTATGGCGCCATTAACCTCTAATGGGGACTATCCGTATCACGTAGGTGGTCAGAGTAACTTTTTACCAAATATGACTTCGAAACACGAGGATCCATATATATTTCATTAGCCCAATAAAGGACGCGGACTTGTACATACAATGAACACCTCACCCCGCCAGGATTCGAACCCACTGCCCACGAGCCCATGACTGTGACCGCGGAACGCTACCTCTCAACCACGTGGATACTAAAAGCAGTCTTAGACTCTGTTATATTTCAAACAAAGCCTGTTCAACGAGCTTATGGCACCGTAAACCTCTAATGGGGACTACCCGTATCACGTAGGTGGTCAGAGTAACGTTTTACCAAATCCGGCTTCGAAACACGAGGATCCATATATATTTCATTAGCCTAATAAGGAACGCGGACTTGTACATGCAATGAACACCTCACCCCTCCAGGATTTGAACCCAAGGCCCACTAGCTCATGACTGTGACCGGGGAACGCTACCTCTGGAACCATCAGGATACTAAAAGCAGTCCTAGACTCTGTTATATTTCAAACAAAGCCTGTTCAACGAGCTTATGGCGCCATGAACCTCTAATGGGGACTACCCGTATCACCTAGGTGGTCAGAGTAAGGTTTTGCCAAATCCGGCTTCGAAACACGAGGATCCATATATATTTCATTAGCTCAATAAAGCACGCGGACTTGTACATACAATGAACACCTCACCCTGCCAGGATTCAAACCCACGGCCCACGAGCCCATGACTGTGACCGGGGAACGCTACCTCTTTAACCACCAGGATACTAAAAGCAGCCTTAGACTCTGTTGTATTTCACACAAAGCCTGTTCAACGAGCTTATGGCGCCCTGAACTTCTAATGGGGACTACCCGTATCACGTAGGTGGTCAGAGTAACGTTTTACCAAATCCGGCTTCGAAACACGAGGATCCATATATATTTCATTAGCCCAATAAAGCACGCGGACTTCTACATACAATCAACACCTCACCCCGCCAGGATTCGACCCCACGGCTCACAAGCCCATGACTGTGACCGGGGAACGCTACCTCTGGACCACCAGGATACTAAAAGCAGTCCTAGACTCTGTTATATTTCACACAAAGCCTGTTCAACGAGCTTATGGCGCCATGAACCTCTAATGGGGACTACCCGTATCACATATGTGGTCAGAGTAAGGTTTTGCCAAATTCGGCATCGAAACACGAGGGTCCATATATATTTCATTAGCCCAATAAAGCACACGGACTTCTACATACAATCAACACCTCACCCTGCCAGGATTCGAACCCACGGCCCACGAGCCCATGACTGTGACTGGGGAACGCTACCTCTGGACCACCAGGATACTAAAAGCAGTCCTAGACTCTGTTATATTTCACACAAAGCCTGTTCAACGAGCTTATGGCGCCGTGAACCTCTAATGGGGACTACCCGTATCACGTAGGTGGTCAGAGTAACGTTTTACCAAATCCGGCTTCGAAACACGAGGATCCATATATATTTCATTAGCCCAATAAAACACGCGGACTTCTACATACAATCAACACCTCACCCTGCCAGGATTCGAACCCACGGCCCACGAGCCCATGACTGTGCCCAGGGAACGCTACCTCTGGACCACCAGGATACTAAAAGCAGTCCTAGACTCTGTTATATTTCAAACAAAGCCTGTTCAGCGAGCTTATGGCGCCGTGAACCTCTATTGGGGACTACCCGTATCAAGTAGGTGGTCAGAGTAGCGTTTTACCAAATCCGGCTTCGAAACACGAGGGTTCATATATATTTCATTAGCCCAATAATGTACGCGGACTTGTACATACAATGAACACCTCACCCCTCCAGGATTTGAACCCAAGGCCCACTAGCTCATGACTGTGACCGGGGAACGCTACCTCTGGAACCACCAGGATACTAAAAGCAGTCCTAGACTCTGTTATATTTCAAACAAAGCCTGTTCAACGAGCTTATGGCGCCATGAAGCTCTAATGGGGACTACCCGTATCACCTAGGTGGTCAGAGTAAGGTTTTGCCAAATCCGGCTTCGAAACACGAGGATCCATATATATTTCATTAGCTCAATAAAGCACGCGGACTTGTACATACAATGAACACCTCACCCTGCCAGGATTCAAACCCACGGCCCACGAGCCCATGACTGTGACCGGGGAACGCTACCTCTTTAACCACCAGGATACTAAAAGCAGCCCTAGACTCTGTTGTATTTCACACAAAGCCTGTTCAACGAGCTTATGGCGCCGTGAACCTCTAATGGGGACTACCTGTATCACATATGTGGTCAGAGTAAGGTTTTACCAAATCCGGCTTCTAAGCACGAGGGTCCATATATATTTCATTCGCCCTATAAGGCACATGGACTTTTACATACAATCAACACCTCACCCTGCCAGGATTCGACCCCACGTTCCCACAAGCCCATGACTGTGACCGGGGAACGCTACCTCTGGACCACCGGGAAACTAAAAGCAGTCCTAGACTCTGTTATATTTCACACAAAGCCTGTTCAACGAGCTTATGGCGCCATGAATTCTAATGGGGACTACCCGTATCACGTAGGTGGTCAGAGTAAGGTTTTGCCCATTTCGGCATCGAAACACGAGGATCCATATATATTTCATTAGCCCAATAAAGCACGCGGACTTCTACATACAATCAACACCTCACCCCGCCAGGATTCGAACCCACGGCCCACGAGCCCACGACTGTGATACGGGGAACGCTACCTCTGGACCACCAGGATACTAAAAGCAGTCCAAGACTCTGTTATATTTCACACAAAGCCTGTTCAACGAGCTTATGGCGCCATGAACCTCTAATGGGGACTACCCGTATCACGTAGGTGGGCAGAGTAAGGTTTTGCCAAATTTGGCATCGAAACACGAGGATCCATATATATTTCATTAGCCCATTAAAGCACGCGGACTTGTGCATACAATGAATACGTCACCCTGCCAGGATTCAAACCCACGGCCCACGAGCCAATGACAGTGACCGGGGAACGCTACCTCTTTAACCACCAGGATACTAAAAGCAGTCCTAGACTCTGTTATAATTCACACAAAGCCTGTTCAACGAGCTTATGGCGCTGTGAACCTTAAATGGGGACTATCTGTATCACGTAGGTGGTCAGAGTAACGTCTTACCAAATCCGGCTTCAAAACACGAGGATCGATATATGTTTCATTAGCCCAATAAAACAAGCGGACTTCTACATACAATGAACATCTCACCCTGCCAGGATTCGAACCCACGGCCCACGAGCCCATGACTGTGACCGGGGAATGCTACCTCTGGACCACCGGGAAATTAAAAGCAGTCCTAGACTCTGTTATATTTCACACAAAACCTGTTCAACGAGCTTATGGCGCCGTGAACCTGTAATGGGGACTACCTATATCATGTAGGTGGTCAGTGTAACGTTTTACCAAATTCGGCTTCGAAACACGAGGGTTCATATATATTTCATTAGCCCAATAAAGCACGCGGACTTGTACATACAATGAACACCTCACCCCGCCAGGATTCGAACCCACGGCCCACTAGCTCATGACTGTGACCGGGGAATGCTACCTCTGGAACCACCAGGATACTAAAAGCAGTCCTAGACTCTGTTATATTTCACACAAAGCCTGTTCAACGAGCTTATGGCTCCGTGAACCTCTAATGGGGACTACCCATGTCACGTAGGTGGGCAGAGCAACGTTTTACCATATCAGTCTTCGAAACACGAGGATCCATATATATTTCATTAGCCCAATAAAGCAAGCGGATTTCTACATACAATCAACACCTCACCCCGCCAGGATTCGAACCCACGGCCCACGAGCCCACGACTGTGATACGGGGAACGCTACCTCTGGACCACCAGGATACTAAAAGCAGTCCAAGACTCTGTTATATTTCACACAAAGCCTGTTCAACGAGCTTATGGTACCGTGAACCTCTAATAGGGACTACCCGTATTACATATGTGGTCAGAGTAACCTTTTACCAAATCCGGCTTCGAAACACGAGGGTCCATATATATTTCATTCGCCCAATAAAGCACACGGACTTCTACATACAATCAACACCTCACCCTGCCAGGATTCGACCCCACGGCCCACAAGCCCATGACTGTGACCGGGGAACGCTACCTCTGGACCGGGAAACTAAAAGCAGTCCTAGACTCTGTTATATTTCACACAAAGCCTGTTCAACGAGCTTATGGCGCCATGAACCTCTAATGGGGACTACCCGTATCACGTAGGTGGTCAGAGTAAGGTTTTTACCAAATCCGGCTTCGAAACACGAGGATCCATATATATTTCATTAGCCCAATAAAGCACGCGGACTTGTGCATACAATGAATACGTCACCCTGCCAGGATTCAAACCCACGGCCCACGAGCCAATGACAGTGACCGGGGAACGCTACCTCTTTAACCACCAGGATACTAAAAGCAGTCCTAGACTGTTATATTTCACACAAAGCCTGTTCAACGAGCTTATGGCACTGTGAACCTTAAATGGGGACTATCTGTGTCACGTAGGTGGTCAGAGTAACGTCTTACCAAATCCGGCTTCAAAACACGAGGATCGATATATGTTTCATTAGCCCAATAAAACAAGCGGACTTCTACATACAATGAACATCTCACCCTGCCAGGATTCGAACCCACGGCCCACGAGCCCATGACTGTGACCGGGGAATGCTACCTCTGGACGACCGGGAAATTAAAAGCAGTCCTAGACTCTGTTATATTTCACACAAAACCTGTTCAACGAGCTTATGGCGCCGTGAACCTGTAATGGGGACTACCTATATCATGTAGGTGGTCAGGGTAACGTTTTACCAAATCCGGCTTCGAAACACGAGGGTTCATATATATTTCATTAGCCCAATAAAGCACGCGGACTTGTACATACAATGAACACCTCACCCCGCCAGGATTCGAACCCACGGCCCACTAGCTCATGACTGTGACCGGGGAATGCTACCTCTGGAACCACCAGGATACTAAAAGCAGTCCTAGACTCTGTTATATTTCACACAAAGCCTGTTCAACGAGCTTATGGCTCCGTGAACCTCTAATGGGGACTACCCATGTCACGTAGGTGGGCAGAGCAACGTTTTACCAAATCCGGCTTCGAAACACGAGGGTTCATATATATTTCATTAGCCCAATAAAGCACGCGGACTTGTACATACAATGAACACCTCACCCTGCCAGGATTCAAACCCACGGCCCACGAGCCAATGACATTGACCGGGGAACGCTACCTCTTTAACCACCAGGATACTAAAAGCATTCCTAGACTCTGTTATATTTCACACAAAGCCTGTTCAACGAGCTTATGGCGCTGTGAACCTCAAATGGGGACTATCTGTATCACGTAGGTGGTCAGAGTAACGTCTTACCAAATCCGGCTTCAAAACACGAGGATCGATATATATTTCATTAGCCCAATAAAACAAGCGGACTTCTACATACAATCAACACCTCACCCTGCCAGGATTCGACCCCACGGCCCACAAGCCCATGACTGTGACCGGGGAACGCTACCTCTGGACAACCGGGAAACTAAAAGCAGTCTTAGACTCTGTTATATTTCACACAAAGCCTGTTCAACTAGCTTATGGCGCCATGAACCTCTAATGGGGACTACCCGTATCACGTAGGTGGTCAGAGTAAGGTTTTGCCAAATTCGGCATCGAAACACGAGGATCCATATATATTTCATTAGCCCAATAAAGCACGCGGACTTCTATATACAATCAACACCTCACCCCGCCAGGATTCGAACCCACGGCCCACGAGCCCACGATTGTGATACGGGGAACGCTACCTCTGGACCACCAGGATTCTAAAAGCAGTCCAAGACTCTGTTATATTTCACACAAAGCCTGTTCAACGAGCTTATGGCGCTGTGAACCTCAAATGGGGACTATCTGTATCACGTAGGTGGTCAGAGTAACGTCTTACCAAATCCGGCTTCAAAACACGAGGATCGATATATATTTCATTAGCCCAATAAAACAAGCGGACTTCTACATACAATGAACATCTCACCCTGCCAGGATTCGAACCCACGGCTCACGAGCCCATGACTGTGACCGGGGAACGCTACCTCTGGACCACCGGGAAACTAAAAGCAGTCCTAGACTCTGTTATATTTCACACAAAACCTGTTCAACGAGCTTATGGCGCCGTGAACCTGTAATGGGGACTACCTATATCATGTAGGTGGTCAGGGTAACGTTTTACCAAATCCGGCTTCGAAACACGGGGTTCGATGTATATTTCATTAGCCCAATAATACAAGCGGACTTCTACATACAATGAACGTCTCACCCCGCCAGGATTCGAACCCACGGCCCACGAGCCCATGACTGTGAACAGGGAACGTTACCTCTGGACCACCAAGATACTAAAAGCAGTCCTAGACTCTGTTATATTTCACACAAAGCCTGTTCAACGAGCTTATGGCGCCGTGAACCTCTTATCGGGACTACCCGTATCAAGTAGGTGGGCAGAGTAACGTTTTACCATATCCGTCTTCGAAACACGAGGATCCATATATATTTCATTAGCCCAATAAAGCACGCGGACTTCTACATAGAATGAACACCTCACCCCTCCAGGATTCGAATCCACGGCCCACGAGCACACGACTGTGATCGGCAACTGCTACCTCTGGACCACCAGGATACAAATAGTAGTCCAAGACTATGTTATATTTCACAAAAATCCTGTTCAACGAGCAAATGGCGCCGTGAAGCTCTTATGGGGACTACCTGTATCACGTAGGTGGTCAGAGTAGCGTTTTACCAAATCCGGCTTCGAAACACGAGGATCCATATATATTTCATTAGCCCAATAAAGCACACGGACATCTACATACAATCAACACCTCACACTGCCAGGATTCGAACCCACGGCCCACGAGCCCATGATTGTGACCGGGGAACGCTACCTCTGGACCACCAGGATACTAAAAGCAGTCCTAGACTCTGTTATAATTCACACAAAACCTGTTCAACGAGCTTATGGCGCCGTGAACCTCTAATGGGAACTACCCGTATCACTTAGGTGGGCAGAGTAACGTTTTACCAAATCCGGCTTCGAAACACGAGGATCGATATATATTTCATTAGCCCAATAAAACAAGCGGACTTCTACATACAATGAACATATCACCCTGCCAGGATTCGAACCCACGGCCCACGAGCCCATGACTGTGACCGGGGAACGCTACCTCTGGACCACCGGGAAATTAAAAGCAGTCCTAGACTCTGTTATATTTCACACAAAACCTGTTCAACGAGCTTATGGCGCCGTGAACCTGTAATGGGGACTACCTATATCATGTAGGTGGTCAGGGTAACGTTTTACCAAATCCGGCTTCGAAACACGAGGGTTCATATATATTTCATTAGCCCAATAAAGCACGCGGACTTGTACATACAATGAACACCTCACCCCGTCAGGATTCGAACCCACGGCCCACTAGCTCATGACTGTGACCGGGGAATGCTACCTCTGGAACCACCAGGATACTAAAAGCAGTCCTAGACTCTGTTATATTTCACACAAAGCCTGTTCAACGAGCTTATGGCTCCGTGAACCTCTAATGGGGACTACCCATGTCACGTAGGTGGGCAGATCAACGTTTTACCATATCAGTCTTCGAAACACGAGGATCCATATATATTTCATTAGCCCAATAAAGCAAGCGGATTTCTACATACAATCAACACCTCACCCCGCCAGGATTCGAACCCACGGCCCACGATCCCACGACTGTGATACGGGGAACGCTACCTCTGGACCACCAGGACACTAAAAGCAGTCCAAGACTCTGTTATATTTCACACAAAGCCTGTTCAACGAGCTTATGGCGCCATGAACCTCTAATGGGGACTACCCGTATCACGTAGGTGGTCAGAGTAAGGTTTTTACCAAATCCGGCTTCGAAACACGAGGATCCATATATATTTCATTAGCCCAATAAAGCACGCGGACTTCTACATACAATCAACACCTCACCCTGCCAGGATTCGACCCCACGGCCCACAAGCCCATGACTGTGACCGGGGAACGCTACCTCTGGACCGGGAAACTAAAAGCAGTCCTAGACTCTGTTATATTTCACACAAAGCCTGTTCAACGAGCTTATGGCGCCATGAACCTCTAATGGGGACTACCCGTATCACGTAGGTGGTCAGAGTAAGGTTTTTACCAAATCCGGCTTCGAAACACGAGGATCCATATATATTTCATTAGCCCAATAAAGCACGCGGACTTGTGCATACAATGAATACCTCACCCTGCCAGGATTCAAACCCACGGCCCACGAGCCAATGACAGTGACCCGGGAACGCTACCTCTTTAACCACCAGGATACTAAAAGCAGTCCTAGACTCTGTTATATTTCACACAAAACCTGTTCAACGAGCTTATGGCGCCGTGAACCTGTAATGAGGACTACCTATATCATGTAGGTGGTCAGGGTAACGTTTTACCAAATCCGGCTTCGAAAGACGAGGGTTCATATATATTTCATTAGCCCAATAAAGCACGCGGACTTGTACATACAATGAACACCTCACCCCGCCAGGATTCGAATCCACGGCCCACTAGCCCCTGACTGTGACCGGGGAACGCTACCTCTGGAACTACCAGGATACTAAAAGCAGTCCTAGTCCCTGTTATATTTCACACAAAGCCTGTTCAACGAGCTTATGGCTCAGTGAATCTGTAATGGGGACTAATCGTATCACGTAAGAGGGCAGAGTAACGTTTTACCATATCCGTCTTCGAAACACGAGGATCCATATATATTTCATTAGCCCAATAATGCACGCGGACTTCTACATACAATCAACACCTCACCCCTCCAGGATTCGAACCCATGGCCCACGAGCCCACGACTGTGATCGGGGAACGCTACCTCTGGATCACCAGGATACTAAAAGCAGTCCAAGACTCTGTTATATTTCACACAAATCCTGTTCAACGAGCTTATGGCGTGGTGAACCTCTAATGGGGACTACCTGTATGACGTAGGTGGTCAGAGTAACGATTTACCAAATCCGGCTTCGAAACATGAGGATCCATATATATTTAATTAGCCCAATAAAGCACGCGGACTTCTACATACAATCAACACTTCACTCCGCCAGGATTCGAACCCATGGCCCACGAGCCCATGACTGTGACCGGGGAACGTTACCTATGGACCACGGGGATACTAAAAGCAGTCCTAGACTCTGTTATATTTCACACAAATCCTGTTCAATGAGCTTATGGCGCCGTGAACCTCTTATGGGGACTACCCATATCAAGTAGGTGGTCAGAGTAACGTTTTACCAAATCCGGCTTCGAAAGACGTGGATCATTTATATTTCATTAGCCCAATACAGCACGCGGACTTCTACATACAATGAACACCTCACCCCGCCAGGATTCGAACCTACGGCCCACGAGCTCATGACTGTGATTGCGGAACGCTACCTCTGGACCACCAGGAAACTAAAAGCAGTTCCTAGACTCTGTTATATTTCACATAAAGCCTCTTCAACGAGCTTATGGCGCCGTGAACCCTTAATGGGGACTACCCGTATCACGTAGGTGGTCAGAATAACGTTTTGCCAAATCCGGATTCGATACACGAGGAGCCATATATATTTCATTAGCCCAATAAAGCACACGGACTTGTACATATAATGAACGCCTCACCCCGCCAGGATTCGAACCTACTGCCCACGAGCCCATGACTGTGGCCGGGGAACGCTACCTCTTTAACCATCAGGATAATAAGAGCAGTCCTAGATTCTGTTATGTTTCACACAAAGCCTGTTCAACGAGTTTATGGCGCCGTGAACCTCTAATGGGGACTACCCGTATCACGTAGGTGGTCAGAGTTACGTTTTACCAAATCCGGCTTCGAAACACGGGGATCGATATATATTTCATTAGCCCAATAAAACAAGCGGACTTCTACATACAATCAACACCTCACACCGCCAGGATTCGAACCCACGGCCCACGAGCCCACGACTGTGACCGGGGAACGCTATCTCTGAACCACCAGGATACTAAAAGCAGTCCTAGACTCTGTTATACTTCACACAAAGCCTGTTCAACGAGCTTATGGCGCCGTGAACCTCTAATGGTGACTCCCCATATCACGTAGGTGGTCAAAGTAACGTTTTACCAAATCCCGTTTCGATACACGAGGATCCATATATACTTCATTAGCCCAATAAAGCACACGGACTTCTACATACTGTTACGCCGTCTCTTAATTTACTTACATTTCCAGGCTCTAGGCGTAACCAAACAAAAAGTGAAGTAAGTTATAAGAGAATAAAAATATGTAAAGTAAACCTTTAAGTATTTAATTGATTAAATATTAACACAATAAAGAGCCTCGTAGGCTGTCACAACAAATTGATTCACCATCGAGACTTTTAAAACACAAGTGATACAAAACATCGAAACATCAAAAGAATAAAAATATAGCATTGGATTACGTTAACACTGAATTACTTGAATACAACTAAGCAAATACTGATGGACACAAACAGAGACATAAATAGGTACTCACATAGATATACCACATTGGTGGCGACAGGAACAACACAAATAAATGAAGTATAAGTGACAAGTGACACTCAAAGGATGTGGACTGTATGACAGGAGAATTGAACTGACTCAAGTCAGTTGGTGGGTCCTATATATAAGGTCGGCTCCCGCCACGCGACCCGCCGGTGGGTCGTTTAACGATGCAGATAGTCGTTAGAGAACAAAGATTGCTGGTTACAATACAAAATAAAGAAATAAGAGGGGCTTGAACAAATAATGACAGTTAAAACCTAAACAGCACAGGGTAAGGTGACTAGAATATATAATAGTGAATTTAACACATCATTACAGAAATAATATGGAACATGGGAGCATGTTATATATATAAAAATAAAGAAAAAATACGACACGGTCGTAACACTTCCCCCCATAAAATAAAATTTTGCTTGCACAAATTTTGATGTGACAAGTGTTCCGACACCTTGCTGTGGGAGGAGCAAGTATCCAACCCAATTACATGTCTCAGATACAGAAGTTAGGCAAACAAATTCTGACTTAGCAAAGTTTATAACAAACAAGTCCTACATTTCCTAACTCAGTGAAGAGAGCGTCTAGCTGACATACTATAAATGGTCTAACCAAGTGTCAGAAACAAAAATTACATCTAAATATACTACACAACCAAGCCAATTGGCCGTGACATCAGCCTTTGTAAGGTAGCAGGGGCATTGCAAAGCCCAAAAGGAATAACATTAAATTTATAGTTCTTACCTAATGTCACAAAACTGGATATGTTTTTAACACAACCGGTCAAGTACTTGCCAAAACCCTCGAAGGCAATCAATCTTAGAGAGGAACTTAGCGTTCCCGATTGCTTCGATGCAGTCGTCGACTCTTGGTAGAGGGAAGCTGTCCTTGTTGGTGACGGCGTTGACCGTGAGGAAGTCAATGCAGAATCGAAGAGTGCAGTCCTTCTTTGGTACTAGAGTGACTGGTGAGCACCACTCGCTGGTAGGGAGCCTGCTTGATAGGCTTAGCAGAACCAACAACAACATCATGCACCACGGCAGTGGTACAGCCAGGCTGGTCTTGGAAGACAAGAGGATGTTGTTGGATGGCGGTCAGCACGTCAGCTCTCTGGTGTCCCGGTAGACGATGTAGCTTCCCCTGCAATTCCACGGAGTTGAGCTGCCAAACCCTGACTGATGACAGGGCGAGTGGACTTGCCCCTTTTCTTTCCTCTTCTTTCTCACCGTCTACCAAGAAAGTGTCAACGGCACACACGGGAACTGGATCGTCAGCAACAAATGGGGGTGCTGGGCGTGTGTGGTACAGCTTGATGGTGTTGACGTGACACAAGCACTGTAGTCGGCGCCTGTCAGGGGTAGAGATAGTATAATTCGTGGGGCTTACCTTCTTCACCACTCTATATGGCCCACTGAACTTCGCATGGAGCGGCTGTCCATGTCTCGGCAAGAGATTGAGTACTTGATCTATCTGGAACTCTCTGTGTCTGGCATGCTTGTCGTACCATGTCTTGGTCTTGGACTGCGACTGCTGTAAATGGTCTGCGGCAAGGCTCCAACAACTTAGAAGCTCCTCTTTAACATCAACTAAACTTAATACATTAACGCTCTCTTCACTACTACCTAACAATCTATCTCTAGCTATGTGCAAAGGACCTCTTACTGGATGAGCGAACAGTAGAAGCAAGAGAAACAAAATGGATGATATTAGGGCCCTAGCAGCAACTTTCCTAAGAGGTACAGCATGCAAGTACCTAGTGGAGGCATGAATGACTGTAAATAAATATTTAAACCCACTAGAAGTTTTAGGCAGAGGGCCTACAATGTCACACTGTACTGTTGTAAAGGGCTCAGGTACGTGAGGTACTCTTACAAGTGGAAAAGGTGGAATAGCCTGATTGGCTTTGCCTACCTCTTGACAAAAATGACAGTACTTACAATATTTAGTGACATCTCTCCTCATACCTGGCCAATAGAACTTTCTGGCCAGCCTGTTGAACGTCTTTCGGACACCTTGATGTCCAGAAAAGCGACCGTCATGGGCCAGAGCTAGAACATGTTGTCTGTAAGTGTGTGGGACAACTATTTGAGTGACAGACGCCCAGTCCGCGTCTTCCTCTGACATAGTCGGTGGGAGCCAGCGGCGGCACAAAACACCGTCTTGACTGAAATATCTCGTGGTAGGGCCTGAATCAAACAAGAGCCGCAATGAATCGTCTTGCTCTTGCGCAGCTATTAAAGCAACTCTCCCGGTCACAGCATTAACTGCGGAAGAAATGTCTTGGGAAGCAATTGGGTTAGCAAAAAGTCCTTCTAAGGAAAGTGAATCGTCTACAACAGGAGTCGCATTATGATCCTTAGTCATTGACATAGAACGAGTCACAGCACACAAAGGGGAAACACCGGGCATATCTTCAAGTTGTTGCAGCTCTGCGGTAGATTCTGGTTTTTCCCGCAGCACAGGAGGTGGGGTTACGTTCCCCATTTGACCTCCCGCCAAATCGTTACCGAGTATGAGGTCCACTCCAGCAACAGGCAGCTCGTGCACGAAGGCTACGTTAGCTATCCCTGAAAAACAAGAAGACTTGACACGTACTAAAACCAAAGGAGCTACACCTTGACTCCAAAGGGATCCCAAAACGACGTATTTGTCGGTCTTCCTCGCCGCAACAACACTCTCTTTGATGCGAGTTTGGAGACAACCCGAGTCCCTCAAAATAGTGACTGGCGTTTCGACACCATCAACTTCTACCGTGCCTTGTGACAAAAAGGGACGAAAGGTACCAACGTCTGGGTCCTTCACAAAACTCTCCTGGAAAGGATCAAAGTCTCGTGAGGGGAGAACGGAAACTGTACTCTCTTGTGCTTCACCTCTTGTGGAAACCAACGCTATTGGCATGCTGTCAGCCTTGCTCAAACCAGCCATCATTCCGACTGATGGCGTATAAGTCTCTTCAGTAACAATCATAGCTGGTTTGCCCGTATTTAGCTGCAGCCTTGTCCAACAAAACTCTGCCCTATGACCTGGCTTTCCACAGTGACTACAAGGGTATGTAGAAAATTTGGACGCCCCATTAGGTGGCGAACGCGTCCAGCTCCTCCTGTCACGCACAAAATTACTATTATTAGTATTCCCTTGTTTCGCTCTGTGGAGAGATGGATTAAAAGTCCTTTGAACCTGTGGGGGAATAACATCTTTGTTAGTCCTACCATGCCTCAAAACATATCCATCAGCATGCTTAGCAGCCTCTTCAATAGTACTAAATTCCCTATCTAATAAGTATAAGGTAACCTCTTCGTCGATGGTTCTCAAAAATTCCTCTGTGAGCATTAACTCAATCAGGGAGTCAAAATCACTCACTTCCTTGGATTGTAACCACTTTGAGAATCCCTCTCTTTTACTCCTAGCAAATTCAAGGTGGGTCTGCTCTGCCTTCTTACGGAGGCCACGGAAGCGTTGTCTGTACGCTTCAGGAACAAGGGCATAAGCCTTTAATACTTCCTTCTTAATACATAAATAATCCTTAGCGTCACTGTCTGTAAGAGACGAAAAAACACACAGAGCCTTACCTGTAAACGCCTGCTGAAGCAAAATGGGCCAAAACTCTATAGGCCACTTTAAAGTGGTAGCAAGTCTCTCGAAAGCAATGAAAAACTCATCAACTGTTTCCTCTGAAAACGTGGGCATTAGCCTAGCAGCACGTGCTGGATCAAAATGAAGAAAACTAGATCTGGGGGTGAGGCCATCGGTGCTAGAAGGGTCACTCTGACCGAGCTGTATACGCAGCCGCAAGTTTTCTGAATCGGATTCTTTCGCTTTAGCTTCAGCTTCCGCCTGACGTATTCCAACCTCTTTCGCCTTAGCTTCAGCCTCCGCCTGACGTATTCCAACTCTTCTCGCTATAGCTTCGGCCTCTTTCAATTTTATTTGTGACTCGAGAAGGCGTAATTCATCAGTCACTGACCGTGACTCAACTACGTTAACTTGACTAGCTTCACCGTGGTCTTCTCTTAAACTAATATCAACACTATCTCCTAACAGCTGACTACTTACCGCGTTCAACAATTTTACCTTACTGGCGCTGCTAGAAATTTCCATACCATAATACCCGCAAATTAATCTTAATTCATGTGCACTTAATTTTGAAATTTCCTCAACGGAGGGACTACCTGATATAAATGCAGCCACATCAGCTTGGTTAATGATAACCATGATGGCTAGTTAATAAAAAAAAAATATATATAAAACAAAAGAATATCGCAAGTGTCAAAAGGTCGTTAGTGAATCCTGGCAAGGTCGCCAAAATTGTTACGCCGTCTCTTAATTTACTTACATTTCCAGGCTCTAGGCGTAACCAAACAAAAAGTGAAGTAAGTTATAAGAGATTAAAAATAAGTAAAGTAAACCTTTAAGCATTTAATTGATTAAATATTAACACAATAAAGAGCCTCGTAGGCTGTCACAACAAATTGATTCACCATCGAGACTTTTAAAACACAAGTGATACAAAAAATCGAAACATCAAAAGAATAAAAATAAAGCATTGGATTACGTTAACACTGAATTACTTGAATACAACTAAGCAAATACTGATGGACACAAACAGAGACATAAATAGGTACTCACATAGATATACCACATTGGTGGCGACAGGAACAACACAAATAAATGAAGTATAAGTGACAAGTGACACTCAAAGGATGTGGACTGTATGACAGGAGAATTGAACTGACTCAAGTCAGTTGGTGTGTCCTATATATAAGGTCGGCTCCCGCCACCCGACCCGCCGGTGGGTCGTTTAACGATGCAGATAGTCGTTAGAGAACAAAGATTGCTGGTTACAATACAAAATAAAGAAATAAGAGGGGCTTGAACAAATAGTGACAGTTAAAACCTTAACAGCACAGGGTAAGGTGACTAGAATATATAATAGTGAATTTAACACATCATTACAGAAATAATATGGAACATGGGAGCATGTTATATATATAAAAAAAAAGAAAAAATACAATGAACACCTCACCCCGCCAGGATTCGAACCCACGGCCCACGAGCCCACGACTGTGACCGGGGAATGCTACCTCTGGACCACCAGGATACTAAAAGCAGTCCTAGACTCTGTTATATTTCACACAAAGCCTGTTCAACGAGCTTATGGCGCCGTGAACCTGTAATGGGGACTACAAGTATCACGTAGGTGGGCAGAGTAACGTTTTACCATATCCGTCTTCGAAACACGAGGATCCATATATATATTTCATTAGCCCAATAATGCACGCGGACTTCTACATACAATCAACACCTCACCCCTCCAGGATTCGAACCCACGGCCCACGAGCCCACGACTGTGATCGGGGAACGCTACCTCTGGATCACCAGGATACTAAAAGCAGTCCAAGACTCTGTTATATTTCACAAAAATACTGTTCAACGAGCTTATGGCGGGGTGAACCTCTAATGGGGACTACCCGTATCAGGTATTTGGTCAGATTAGCGTTTTACCAAATCCGGCTTCGAAACACGAGGATCCATATATATTTCACTAGCCCAATAAATCACGCGGACTTCTACATACAATCAACACCTCACTCCGCCAGGATTCGAACCCACGGCCCACGAGCCCATGACTGTGACCGGGGAACGTTACCTATGGACCACGGGGATACTAAAAGCAGTCTTAGACTCTGTTATAATTCACACAATGCCTGTTTAACGAGCTTATGGCGCCGTGAACCTCTAATGGGGACAACCCATATCAAGTAGGTGGTCAGAGTAACGTTTTACCAGATCCGGCTTCGAAAGACGAGGATCCATATATATTTCATTAGCCCAATAAAGCACGCAGACTTCTACATACAATGAACACCTCACCCCGCCAGGATTCGATCCCACGGCCCACGAGCCCATGACTGTGATTGCGGAACGCTACCTCTGGACCACCAGGAAACTAAAAGCAGTTCCTAGACTCTATTATATTTCACACAAAGCCTCTTGAACGAGCTTATGTCGCCGTGAACCTTTAATGGGGACTACCCGTATCACGTAGGTGGTCAGAATAACGTCTTGCCAAATCCGGCTTCGAAACACGAGGATCCATATATATTTCATTAGCCCAATAAAGCACACGGACTTGTACATATAATGAACACCTCACCCCGCCAGGATTCGAACCTACTGCCCACGAGCCCATGACTGTGACCGGGGAACGCTACCTCTTTAACCACCAGGATAATAAAAGCAATCCTAGACTCTGTTATATTTCACACAAGGCCTGTTCAACTGTACTGCGCACATCATTGTCATCCCTAAAAATCCCATCTAATTCATATTACGCTACATAACATTCAAATGCACCGCGCTTGTAGAACCTCAGAAAACGGGAAACATTGAGAAAGGACAACTCACCTACTCAAGGTTCCTAGACCATGTGTTGTATTGTACCCTGGTATAGTTATATCATATCAAGTGTGTGTATTCATAGCATTAAGGATCATTCAGGGTAGGCATAAGATGACGGTTAAAGTCCAGTTGAGCCGGACTAGTGTACTGTAAGACTAAGTGTGGAGCAGGGTTTGAAGGTCCTACTATTTACGTCTGTGAGCGTGTAGCGAACATAACTCCAACAGATATCATATGAAAATATATGAGAACAATGATCTGGAAAAAGGATGAATGTATCAGAACTATGTGAGGTGTTGACAGTGATCTAGAAACTATACTGGAAAGGAAATATCGTGTATGCGTCGGTATGAATTTAATACACCTCGTAGCCTCACGTGACATATACCCACGACAGGTACAGTGATCAGAGAATCTTATGTCTGTGTTCAAATAGTGCAATGTGTGAGAGGAGGATCCCTCATTACAGTTTTAAGTGAAGTTGATACACCCCCGCCCTGATCATTCGGCTTTTGTTTCAAGGCGCGTCATGTACCCGCCTCAGATGCCCCGTTGATATTAAAATCCCTGGCATTTAACCCAGCACTAGCAAACGAAGACCTGACCTTAGTGTGTAATTTAGGATTAATATATGTGTTTATAAGAAATGAGTGACAATATACCGTCAAGTGTTCAGGTGAGAACCATAAGAAACAAAAGTGTAAATTGAGGATTGAAAACTGTAAGCCTATGTGACGAGAAGCGGCGGGAAGCCGGCCTTAGTCTTTCCCGTTCTGCCGTCACCACAGGTCAGTGCCCTAGCGGGCTATATCCCGCCCTACAATTAAGGTTGATAAATAGAAGTTACTACAGTTTAAAGCTTTGCTGGATATATAAGTGTGATAGGGATGTGTTAAGGGGTGGGATAACGGCCCGTCAGGCATTATTGCTTAGTCTTTCCCGTTCTGCCGTCACCACAGGTGCCATGTGGCCGGAGTATCTTGCCGCCCGGCCGCCATTGTCCACGTGAGCGTCACACCGGGTGGGAATTACTCCCCCGCTATACCAGTCTCCTGTGAACAGGTGGATTCCCAGCGCACCACTCCACATGAATAGTCACAACTAAGGAGACCGTGAGAAACTGCGGTCGTCACTTGGGGCGACCTATGATACCAGGCGTAGAAATAGTGCTGGTATGTCTCTAGGTGAAGCCCTCGTCTCTACCCACCGAGGGCGGTGTGCGAACGAGGTGCCCGTTGTGTATACCTAAAAGTCACCAGGAGTCACATACTTGCAGGTATGGAGTGTAACAGGTGTGTTGAGATGGTGCTACTACAGTACGTATGATAACCGACGGTGCTACAATCCACCCAAGTGGAGCAGTCTGTGTGTTAAGGAATAGTGTAAGAAGGAACGACCGAGATACGGCGTTCCCCGATTGTTATGCAATAAGTAGGTGGATGACCCGCCAGTAATGTAAGAGTCTGGGGCCCAGCTGGGTAACCAAAATTCTGTTGTTCTTCTGAGGAAGGCCAATTCATGTATATGTTTTTTTACCAGTATGTTTTATAAGGAATAAATCAATTAAGACATGTTATGGTTTCCCCCTTCTTTACCCTCATCGATCTGGTCAATGGAAAACCTAACCCAATGCCTAGTCCACTCTGCCCGCTACCTAACGAGCTACATGCTGTCCAGAGGGGGTCTGGTGGCAGCGACCCTTACAAATTAAGATTAGAGTTAAGTTATCCCCTTTAATTTAGTGACCCCAGATCTGGCAGTATACAACGAGCTTATGGCGCGGTGAACCTCTAATGGGGACTACCCGTATCACGTAGGTGGTCAGAGTTACGTTTTACCAAATCCGGCTTCGAAACACGAGGATCGATATATATTTCATTAGCCCAATAAAACAAGCGGACTTCTACATACAATCAACACCTCACACCGCCAGGATTCGACTTCACGGCCCACTAGCCCATGACTGTGACCGGGGAACGCTACCTCTGGAACTACCAGGATACCAAAAGCAGTCCTAGACTCTGTTATATTTCAAACAAAGCCTGTTCAACGAGCTTATGGCGTGGTGAAACTCTAATGGGGACTACCCGTATCACGTAGGTGGTTAGAGTAACGTTTTACCAAATCCGGCTTCGAAACACGAGGATCCATATATATTTCACTAGCCCAATAAATCACGCGGACTTCTACATACAATCAACACCTCACTCCGCCAGGATTCGAACCCACGGCCCACGAGCCCATGACTGTGACCGGGGAACGTTACCTATGGACCACGGGGATACTAAAAGCAGTCTTAGACTCTGTTATAATTCACACAATGCCTGTTTAACGAGCTTATGGCGCCCTGAACCTCTAATGGGGACAACCCATATCAAGTAGGTGGTCAGAGTAACGTTTTACCAGATCCGGCTTCGAAAGACGAGGATCCATATATATTTCATTAGCCCAATAAAGCACGCAGACTTCTACATACAATGAACACCTCACCCCGCCAGGATTCGATCCCACGGCCCACGAGCCCATGACTGTGATTGCGGAACGCTACCTCTGGACCACCAGGAAACTAAAAGCAGTTCCTAGACTCTATTATATTTCACACAAAGCCTCTTGAACGAGCTTATGTCGCCGTGAACCTTTAATGGGGACTACCCGTATCACGTAGGTGGTCAGAATAACGTTTTGCCAAATCCGGCTTCGAAACACGAGGATCCATATATATTTCATTAGCCCAATAAAGCACACGGACTTGTACATATAATGAACACCTCACCCCGCCAGGATTCGAACCTACTGCCCACGAGCCCATGACTGTGACCGGGGAACGCTACCTCTTTAACCACCAGGATAATAAAAGCAATCCTAGACTCTGTTATATTTCACACAAGGCCTGTTCAACTGTACTGCGCACATCATTGTCATCCCTAAAAATCCCATCTAATTCATATTACGCTACATAACATTCAAATGCACCGCGCTTGTAGAACCTCAGAAAACGGGAAACATTGAGAAAGGACAACTCACCTACTCAAGGTTCCTAGACCATGTGTTGTATTGTACCCTGGTATAGTTATATCATATCAAGTGTGTGTATTCATAGCATTAAGGATCATTCAGGGTAGGCATAAGATGACGGTTAAAGTCCAGTTGAGCCGGACTAGTGTACTGTAAGACTAAGTGTGGAGCAGGGTTTGAAGGTCCTACTATTTACGTCTGTGAGCGTGTAGCGAACATAACTCCAACAGATATCATATGAAAATATATGAGAACAATGATCTGGAAAAAGGATGAATGTATCAGAACTATGTGAGGTGTTGACAGTGATCTAGAAACTATACTGGAAAGGAAATATCGTGTATGCGTCGGTATGAATTTAATACACCTCGTAGCCTCACGTGACATATACCCACGACAGGTACAGTGATCAGAGAATCTTATGTCTGTGTTCAAATAGTGCAATGTGTGAGAGGAGGATCCCTCATTACAGTTTTAAGTGAAGTTGATACACCCCCGCCCTGATCATTCGGCTTTTGTTTCAAGGCGCGTCATGTACCCGCCTCAGATGCCCCGTTGATATTAAAATCCCAGGCATTTAACCCAGCACTAGCAAACGAAGACCTGACCTTAGTGTGTAATTTAGGATTAATATATGTGTTTATAAGAAATGAGTGACAATATACCGTCAAGTATTCAGGTGAGAACCATAAGAAACAAAAGTGTAAATTGAGGATTGAAAACTGTAAGCCTATGTGACGAGAAGCGGCGGGAAGCCGGCCTTAGTCTTTCCCGTTCTGCCGTCACCACAGGTCAGTGCCCTAGCGGGCTATATCCCGCCCTACAATTAAGGTTGATAAATAGAAGTTACTACAGTTTAAAGCTTTGCTGGATATATAAGTGTGATAGGGATGTGTTAAGGGGTGGGATAACGGC
Organism: Homarus gammarus; assembly: GCA_958450375.1. Classification (NCBI taxonomy): domain Eukaryota; kingdom Metazoa; phylum Arthropoda; class Malacostraca; order Decapoda; family Nephropidae; genus Homarus; species Homarus gammarus. The sequence continues at coordinate 125,785 of CAUDMG010001305.1, forward strand.
CCGTCAGGCATTATTGCTTAGTCTTTCCCGTTCTGCCGTCACCACAGGTGCCATGTGGCCGGAGTATCTTGCCGCCCGGCCGCCATTGTCCACGTGAGCGTCACACCGGGTGGGAATTACTCCCCCGCTATACCAGTCTCCTGTGAACAGGTGGATTCCCAGCGCACCACTCCACATGAATAGTCACAACTAAGGAGACCGTGAGAAACTGCGGTCGTCACTTGGGGCGACCTATGATACCAGGCGTAGAAATAGTGCTGGTATGTCTCTAGGTGAAGCCCTCGTCTCTACCCACCGAGGGCGGTGTGCGAACGAGGTGCCCGTTGTGTATACCTAAAAGTCACCAGGAGTCACATACTTGCAGGTATGGAGTGTAACAGGTGTGTTGAGATGGTGCTACTACAGTACGTATGATAACCGACGGTGCTACAATCCACCCAAGTGGAGCAGTCTGTGTGTTAAGGGATAGTGTAAGAAGGAACGACCGAGATACGGCGTTCCCCGATTGTTATGCAATAAGTAGGTGGATGACCCGCCAGTAATGTAAGAGTCTGGGGCCCAGCTGGGTAACCAAAATTCTGTTGTTCTTCTGAGGAAGGCCAATTCATGTATATGTTTTTTTACCAGTATGTTTTATAAGGAATAAATCAATTAAGACATGTTATGGTTTCCCCCTTCTTTACCCTCATCGATCTGGTCAATGGAAAACCTAACCCAATGCCTAGTCCACTCTGCCCGCTACCTAACGAGCTACATGCTGTCCAGAGGGGGTCTGGTGGCAGCGACCCTTACAAATTAAGATTAGAGTTAAGTTATCCCCTTTAATTTAGTGACCCCAGATCTGGCAGTATACAACGAGCTTATGGCGCGGTGAACCTCTAATGGGGACTACCCGTATCACGTAGGTGGTCAGAGTTACGTTTTACCAAATCCGGCTTCGAAACACGAGGATCGATATATATTTCATTAGCCCAATAAAACAAGCGGACTTCTACATACAATCAACACCTCACACCGCCAGGATTCGACTTCACGGCCCACTAGCCCATGACTGTGACCGGGGAACGCTACCTCTGGAACTACCAGGATACCAAAAGCAGTCCTAGACTCTGTTATATTTCAAACAAAGCCTGTTCAACGAGCTTATGGCGTGGTGAAACTCTAATGGGGACTACCCGTATCACGTAGGTGGTTAGAGTAACGTTTTACCAAATCCGGCTTCGAAACACGAGGATCGATATATATTTCATTAGCCCAATAAAAATAGCGGACTTCTACATGCAATTAACACCTCACCCCGCCAGGATTCGATCCCACGGCCCACGAGCCCATGACTGTGACCGGGGAACACTACCTCTGGACCACCAGGATACTAAAAGCAGTCCTAGACTCTGTTATATTTCACACAAAGCCTGTTCAACGAGCTTATGGCGCTCTGAACCTATAATGGGGACTATCCATATCACGTAAGTGGTCAGAGTAACGTTTTATCAAATCCGGTTTCGAAACACGAGGATCCATATATAGTTCATTAGCCCAATAAAGCACGCAGACTTCTACATACAATCAACACCTCACCCCTCCAGGATTTAAACCCACGGCCAACGAGCCCATGACTGTGACCAGGGAACGCTACTTCTGGTCCATCAGGATACTAAAAGCAGTAGTAGACTCTGTTATATTTCAAACAAAGCCTGTTCAACGAGCTTATGGCGCCGTGAACCTCTAATGGGGACTACCCATATCACGTAGGTGGTCAGAGTAACGTTTTACCAAATCCGCCTTCGAAACACGTGGATCGATATATATTTCATAAGCCCAATAAAACAATGGACTTCTACATACAGTGAACACCTCACCCCTCCAGGATTCGAACCCACGGCCCACGAGCCCACGACTGTGACCGGCGACTGCTACCTCTGGACCACCAGGATACTAAAAGCAGTCCTAGACTCTGTTATATTTCACACAAAGCCTGTTCAATGAGCTTAAGGCGCCGTGAACCTCTGATGGGGACTACCCGTATCACGTAGGTGTGCAGAGTAACGTTTTACCATATCCGTCTTTGAAACACGAGGATCCATATATATTTCATAAGCCCAATAAAGCACGCGGACTTCTACATACAATGAACACCTCACCCCTCCAGGAATCGAACCCACCGCCCACGAGCACACGACTGTGACCGGCGACTGATACCTCTGGACCACCAGGATACAAAAAGCATTCCAAGACTCTGTTATATTTCACACAAATCCTGTTCAACTAGCAAATGGCGCCGTGAACCTCTTATGGGGACTACCTGTATCAAGTAGGTGGTCAGAGTAGCGTTTTACCAAATCCGGCTTCGAAACACGAGGATCCATATATATATTTTTAGCCAAATAAATGACGCCGACTTCTACAAACAATCAACACCTCACTCCGACAGGATTCGAACCCACGGCCCATGAGCCCATGACTGTGACCGGGGAACGTTACCTATGCACCATGGGGATACTAAAAGCAGTCCTAGAGTCTGTTATATTTCAAACAAAGCCTGTTCAACGAGCTTATGGCGCCGTGAACCTCTAATGGGGACTACCCGTATCACGTAGGTGGTCAGAGTAAGGTTTTGCCAAATCCGGCTTCTAAACACGAGAATCCATATATATTTCATTAGCCCAATAAAGCACACGGACTAGTACATACAATGAACACCTCACCCCGCCAGGATTCGAACCCACTGCCCACGAGCCCATGACTGTGACCGCGGAACGCTACGTCTTTAACCACCAGGATACTAAAAGCAGTCCTAGACTCTGTTATATTTCACACAAAGCCTGTTCAACGAACTTATGGCGCCGTGAACCTGTAATCGGGACTAACCGTATCAAGTAGGTGGGCAGAGTAACGTTTTACCATATCCGTCTTCGAAACACGAGGATCCATATATACTTCATTAGCCCAACAAAGCACGCGGACTTCTACATACAATCAACACCTCACCCCGCCCGGATTCGAACCCACGGCCCACGAGCCCACGACTGTGATACGGGGAACGCTACCTCTGGACCACCAGGATACTAAAAGCAGTGCAAGACTCTGTTATATTTCACACAAAGACTGTTCAACGAGCTTATGGCGCGGTGAACCTCAAATGGGGACTACCTGTATCATGTAGGTGGTCAGACTAAGGTTTTGCCAAATCCGGCTTCGAAACACGAGGATCCATATATATTTCATTAGCCCAATAAAGCACACGGACTAGTACATACAATGAACACCTCACCCCACCAGGATTCGAACCCACTGCCCACGAGCCCATGACTGTGACCGCGGAACGCTACGTCTTTAACCACCAGGATACTAAAAGCAGTCCTAGACTCTGTTGCATTTCACACAAAGCCTGTTCAACGAGCTTATGGCGCTGTGAACCTCTAATGGGGACTACCCGTATCACGTAGGTGGTCAGAGTAACGTTTTACCAAATCCTGCTTCGAAACACGGGGTTCGATGTATATTTCATTAGCCCAATAATACAAGCGGACTTCTACATACAATGAACGTCTCACCCCGCCAGGATTCGAACGCACGGCCCACGAGCCCATGACTGTGACCAGGGAACGTTACCTCTGGACCACCAGGATACTAAAAGCAGTCCTAGACTCTGTTATATTTCAAACAAAGCCTGTTCAACGAGCTTATGGCGCCGTGAACCTCTATTGGGGACTACCCTGTATCACGTAGGTGGTCAGAGTAACGTTTTACGAAATCCGGATTCGAAACACGAGGATCCATATATATTTCATGAGCCCAATAAAGCACGTGGACTTCTACATACAATCAACACCTCACCCCGCCAGGATTCGAATTCACGGCCCACGAGCCCATGACTGTGACCGGGGAACGTTACCTATGGACCACGGGGATACTAAAAGCAGTCCTAGACTCTGTTATATTTCACACAAAGCCTGTTCAACGAGCTTATGGTGCCGTGAACCTCTAATTGGGACTACCCGTATTACATATGTGGTCAGAGTAACCTTTTACCAAATCCGGCTTCGAAACACGAGGGTCCATATATATTTCATTCGCCCAATAAAGCACACGGACTTCTACATACAATCAACACCTCACCCTGCCAGGATTCGACCCCACGGCCCACAAGCCCATGACTGTGACCGGGGAACGCTACCTCTGGACCGGGAAACTAAAAGCAGTCCTAGACTCTGTTATATTTCACACAAAGCCTGTTCAACGAGCTTATGGCGCCATGAACCTCTAATGGGGACTACCCGTATCACGTAGGTGGTCAGAGTAAGGTTTTTAGCAAATCCGGCTTCTAAACACGAGGATCCATATATATTTCATTAGCCCAATAAAGCACGCGGACTTGTGCATACAATGAATACGTCACCCTGCCAGGATTCAAACCCACGGCCCACGAGCCAATGACAGTGACCGGGGAACGCTACCTCTTTAACCACCAGGATACTAAAAGCAGTCCTAGACTCTGTTATATTTCACACAAAGCCTGTTCAACGAGCTTATGGCGCTGTGAACCTCAAATGGGGACTATCTGTATCACGTAGGTGGTCAGAGTAACGTCTTACCAAATCCGGCTTCAAAACACGAGGATCGATATATATTTCATAAGCCCAATAAAACAAGCGGACTTCTACATACAATGAACATATCACCCTGCCAGGATTCGAACCCACGGCCCACGAGCCCATGACTGTGACCGGGGAACGCTACCTCTGGACTACCGGGAAATTAAAAGCAGTCCTAGACTCTGTTATATTTCACACAAAACCTGTTCAACGAGCTTATGGCGCCGTGAACCTGTAATGGGGACTACCTATATCATGTAGGTGGTCAGGGTAACGTTTTACCAAATCCGGCTTCGAAACACGAGGGTTCATATATATTTCATTAGCCCAATAAAGCACGCGGACTTGTACATACAATGAACACCTCACCCCGCCAGGATTCGAACCCACGGCCCACTAGCTCATGACTGTGACCGGGGAATGCTACCTCTGGAACCACCAGGATACTAAAAGCAGTCCTAGACTCTGTTATATTTCACACAAAACCTGTTCAACGAGTTTATGGCTCCGTGAACCTCTAATGGGGACTACCCATGTCACGTAGGTGGGGAGATCAACGTTTTACCATATCAGTCTTCGAAACACGAGGATCCATATATATTTCATTAGCCCAATAAAGCATGCGGATTTCTACATACAATCAACACCTCACCCCGCCAGGATTCGAACCCACGGCCCACGAGCCCACGACTGTGATACGGGGAACGCTACCTCTGGACCACCAGGACACTAAAAGCAGTCCAAGACTCTGTTATATTTCACACAAAGCCTGTTCAACGAGCTTATGGTACCGTGAACCTCTTATAGGGACCACCCGTATTACATATGTGGTCAGAGTAACCTTTTACCAAATCCGGCTTCGAAACACGAGGGTCCATATGTATTTCATTCGCCCAATAAAGCACACGGACTTCTACATACAATCAACACCTCACCCTGCCAGGATTCGACCCCACGGCCCACAAGCCCATGACTGTGACCGGGGAACGCTACCTCTGGACCGGGAAACTAAAAGCAGTCCTAGACTCTGTTATATTTCACACAAAGCCTGTTCAACGAGCTTATGGCGCCAAGAACCTGTAATGGGGACTACCCGTATCACGTAGGTGGTCAGAGTAAGGTTTTTACCAAATCCGGCTTCGAAACACGAGGATCCATATATATTTCATTAGCCCAATAAAGCAGGCGGACTTGTGCATACAATGAATACCTCACCCTGCCAGGATTCAAACCCACGGCCCACGAGCCAATGACAGTGACCCGGGAACGCTACCTCTTTAACCACCAGGATACTAAAAGCAGTCCTAGACTCTGTTATATTTCACACAAAGCCTGTTCTACGAGCTTATGGCGCTGTGAACCTCAAATGGGGACTATCTGTATCACGTAGGTAGTCAGAGTAACGTTTTACCAAATCCTGCTTCGAAACACGGTGTTCGATGTATATTTCATTAGCCCAAAAATACAAGCGGACTTCTACATACAATGAACGTCTCACCCCGCCAGGATTCGAACCCACGGCCCACGAGCCCATGACTGTGACCAGGGAACGTTACCTCTGGACCACCAGGATACTAAAAGCAGTCCTAGACTCTGTTATATTTCAAACAAAGCCTGTTCAACGAGCTTATGGCGCCGTGAACCTCTATTGGGGACTACCCTGTATCACGTAGGTGGTCAGAGTAACGTTTTACGAAATCCGGATTCGAAATACGAGGATCCATATATATTTCATGAGCCCAATAAAGCACGTGGACTTCTACATACAATCAACACCTCACCCCGTCAGGATTCGAATTCACGGCCCACGAGCCCATGACTGTGACCGGGGAACGTTACCTATGGACCACGGGGATACTAAAAGCAGTCCTAGACTCTGTTATATTTCACACAAAGCCTGTTCAACGAGCTTATGGCGCCGTGAACCTCTTATCGGGACTACCCGTATCAAGTAGGTGGGCAGAGTAACGTTTTACCATATCCGTCTTCGAAACACGAGGATCCATATATATTTCATTAGCCCAATAAAGCACGCGGACTTCTACATAGAATGAACACCTTACCCCTCCAGGATTCGAATCCACGGCCCACGAGCACACGACTGTGACCGGCGACTGCTACCTCTGGACCACCAGGATACAAAAAGTAGTCCAAGACTCTGTTATATTTCACAAAAATCATGTTCAACGAGCAAATGGCGCCGTGAACCTCTTATGGGGACTACCTGTATCACGTAGGTGGTCAGAGTAGCGTTTTACCAAATCCGGCTTCGAAACACGAGGATCCATATATATTTCATTAGCCCAATAAAGCACACGGACATCTACATACAATCAACACCTCACACTGCCAGGATTCGAACCCACGGCCCACGAGCCCATGATTGTGACCGGGGAACGCTACCTCTGGACCACCAGGATACTAAAAGCAGTCCTAGACTCTGTTATATTTCACACAAAACCTGTTCAACGAGCTTATGGCGCCGTGAACCTCTAATGGGAACTACCCGTATCACTTAGGTGGGCAGAGTAACGTTTTACCAAATCCGGCTTCGAAACACGAGGATCGATATATATTTCATTAGCCCAATAAAAATAGCGGACTTCTACATGCAATTAACACCTCACCCCGCCAGGATTCGATCCCAAGGCCCACGAGCCCATGACTGTGACCGGGGAACATTACCTCTGGACCATCAGGATACTAAAAGCAGTCCTAGACTCTGCTATATTTCACACAAAGCCTGTTCAATGAGCTTATGGCTCCCTGAACCTCTAATGGGGATTACCCATATCACGTAGGTGGGCAGAGTAACGTTTTACCATATTCGTCTACGAAACACGAGGATCCATATATATTTAATTAGCCCAATAAAGGACACGGACTTCTACATACAATCAACACCTCACCCTGCCAGGATTCGAACCCACGGCCCACGAGCCCATGACTTTGAACGGGGAACGCTACCTCTGGACCACCAGGAAACTAAAAGCAGTCCAAGTCTCTGTTATATTTCACACAAAGCCTGTTCAACGAGCTTATCGCGCTGTGAACCTCTAATGGGGACTACCCGTATCACGTAGGTGGTCAGAGTAACGTTTTACCAAATCCTGCTTCGAAACACGGAGTTCGATATATATTTCATTCGCCCAATAATACAAGCGGACTTCTACATACAATGAACACCTCACCTCGCCAGGATTCGAACCCACGGCCCACGAGCCCATGACTGTGACCGCGGAACGCTACCTCTGAACCACCAGGATACTAAAAGCAGTCCTAGACTCTGTTATATTTCAAACAAAGCCTGTTCAACGAGCTTATGGCGCCCTGAACCTATAATGGGGAATATCCGTATCACGTAAGTGGTCAGAGTAACGTTTTACCAAATCCGGTTTCGAAACACGAGGATCCATATACAGTTCATTAGCCCAATAAAGCACGCAGACTTCTACATACAATCAACACCTCACCCCGCCGGGATTTAAACCCACGGAACACGAGCCCATGACTGTGACCAGGGAACGCTACTTCTGGACCATCAGGATACTAAAAGCAGTAGTAGACTCTGTTATATTTCACACAAAGCCTGTTCAACAAGCTTATGGCGCCGTGAACCTCTATTGGGGACTACCGGTATCACGTAGGTGGGCAGAGTAACGTTTTACCATATCCGTCTTCGAAACACGAGGATCCATATATATTTCATTAACCCAATAAAGGATGTAGACTTGTACATACAATGAACACCTCACACCGCCAGGATTCGAACCTACTGCCCACGAGCCCATGACTGTGACCGCGGAACGCTACCTCTGAACCACCAGGATACTAAAAGCAGTAGTAGACTCTGTTATATTTCACACAAAGCCTCTTCAACGAGCTTTTGGCGCCGTGAACCTCTAATGGGGACTACCCGTATCACACAGGTGGTCAGAGTAACGTTTTACCAAATCCCTCTTCGAAATACGAGGATCCATATATATTTCATTAGCCCAATAAAGCACGCGGACTTGTACATACAATGAACACCTCACCCCGCCAGGATTCGACCCCACGGCCCACTAGCCCATGACTGTGACCGGGGAACGTTACCTCTGGACCACCAGGATACTAAAAGCAGTCCAAGACTCTGTTATATTTCACACAAAGCCTGTTCAACGAGCTTATGGCGCTGTGCACCTCTAATGGGGACTACCCGTATCACGTAGGTGGTCAGAGTAACGTTTTACCAAATCTGGCTTCGAAACACGAGGATCGATATATATTTCATTAGCCCAATAAAGCACGCAGACTTCTACATACAATGAACACCTCACCCGCCAGGATTCGAACCCACGGCCCACGAGCCTATGACTGTGACCGGGGAACGCTACCTCTGTACCACCAGGATACTAAAAGCAGTCCTAGACTCTGTTATATTTCACACAAAGCCTGTTCAACGAGCTTATGGCGCCCTGAACCTCTAATGGGGACTACCCGTATCACGTAGGTGGTCAGAGTAACGTTTTACCAAATCTGGCTTCGAAACACGAGGATCGATATATATTTCATTAGCCCAATAAAGCACGCAGACTTCTACATACAATCAACACCTCACCCCGCCAGGATTCGAACCCACGGACCACGAGCCCATGACTGTGACCGCGGAACGCTACCTCTGAACCACCAGGATGCTAAAAGCAGTCCTAGAGTCTGTTATATTTCAAACAAAGCCGGTTCAGCGAGCTTTTGGCGCCGTGAACCTCTAATGGGGACTACCCGTATCACGTAGGTGGTCAGATTAGCGTTTTACCAAATCCGGCATTGAAACACGAAGATCCATATATATTTCATTATCCCAATAAATCAAACGGACTTCTACATACAATCAACACCTCACCCAGCCAGGATTCGAACCCACGGCCCACGAGCCCACGACTGTGACCGGGGAATGCTACCTCTGGACCACCAGGATACTAAAAGCAGTCCTAGACTCTGTTATATTTCAAACAAAGCCTGTTCAACGAGCTTATGGCGCCGTGAACCTCTAATGGGGACTATCCGTATCACGTAAGTGGTCAGAGTAACGTTTTACCAAATCCGGTTTCGAAACACGAGGATCCATATATAGTTCATTAGCCCAATAAAGCACGCAGACTTCTACATACAATCAGCACCTCACCCCGCCGGGATTTAAACCCACGGCCCTCGAGCTGATGACTGTGACCAGGGAACGCTACTTCTGGACCATCAGGATACTAAAAGCAGTAGTAGACTCTGTTATATTTCACACAAAGCCTGTTCAACGAGCTTATGGAGCCGTGAACCTCGAATGGGGACTACCCGTATCACATAGGTGGGCAGAGTAACGTTTAACCATATCCGTCTTCGAAACACGAGGATCCATATATATTTCATTAGCCCAATAAAGCACACGGACTTCTACATAAAATCAACACCTCACCCTTCCAGGATTCGAACCCACGGCCAACAAGCCCATGACTGTGAACGGGGAACGCTACCTCTGGACCACCAGGAAACTAAAAGCAGTCCTAGACTCCGTTATATTTCACACAATGCCTGTTCAACGAGCTTATGGCGCCATGAACCTCTAATGGGGACTATCCGCATCACGTAGGTGGTCAGAGTAACCTTTTACCAAATCCGGCTTTGAAACACGGGGATCCATATATATTTCATTAGCCCAATAAAGCATACGGATATCTACATACAATCAACACCTCACACTGTCAGGATTCGAACCCACGTCCCAGGAGCCCATGATTGTGATCGGGGAACGCTACCTCTGGACCACGAGGATACTTAAAGCAGTCCTAGACTCTGTTATATTTCACACAAAACCTGTTCAACGAGCTTATGGCGCCCTGAACCTCTAATGGGGACTACCCGTATCACGTAGGTGGTCAGAGTAACGTTTTACCAAATCCGGCTTCGAAACACGAGGATCGATATATATTTCATTAGCCCAATAAAAATAGCGGACTTCTACATACAATGAACACCTCACACCACCAGGATTCGAACCCACGGACCACGAGCCCATGACTGTGACCGGGGAACATTAACTCTGGACCACCAGGATACTAAAAGCAGTCCTAGACTCTGTTATATTTCACACAAAGCCTTTTCAACGAGCTTATGGCGCCCTGAACCTATAATGGGGACTATCCGTATCACGTAAGTGGTCAGAGTAACGTTTTACCAAATCCGGTTTCGAAACACGAGGATCCATATATAGTTCATTAGCCCAATAAAGCACACAGACTTCTACATACAATCAACACCTCACCCCGCCGGGATTTAAACCCACGGCCCACGAGCCCATGACTGTGACCAGGGAACGCTACCTCTGGACCATCAGGATACTAAAAGCAGTAGTAGACTCTGTTATATTTCACACAAAGCCTGTTCAACGAGCTTATGGCGCCGTGAACCTCTAATGGGGATTACCCGTATCACGTAGGTGGGCAGAGTAACGTTTTACCATATCCGTCTTCGAAACACGAGGATCCATATATATTTCATTAGCCCAATAAAGGACACGGACTTCTACATACAATCAACACCTCACCCTGCCAGGATTCGAACCCACGGCCCACGAGCCCATGACTGTGAACGGGGAACGCTACCTCTGGACCACCAGGATACTAAAAGCAGTCCTAGACTCTGTTATATTTCACACAAAGCCTGTTCAACGAGCTTATGGCGCCATGAACCTCTAATGGGGACTACCCGTATCACGTAGGTGGTCAGAGTAACGTTTTACCAAATCCGACTTCGAAACACGAGGATCCATATATATTTCATTAGCCCAATAAATCACGCGGACTTCTACATACAATCAACACCTCACCCCGCCAGGATTCGAACCCACGGCCCACGAGCCCACGACTGTGACCGGGGAACGCTACCTCTGGACCACCAGGATACTAAAAGCAGTCCTAGACTCTGTTATATTTCACACAAAGCCTGTTCAACGAGCTTATGGCGCCGTGAACCTCTAATGGGGACTACCCGTATCAAGTAGGTGGTCAGAGTAACGTTTTACCATATCCGTCTTCGAAACACGAGGATCCATATATATTTCATTAGCCCAATAAAGCACACGGACTTCTACATACAATCAACACCTCACCCTGCCAGGATTCGAACCCATGGCCCACGAGCCCATGACTGTGAACGGGGAACGCTACCTCTGGACCACCAGGAAACTAAAAGCAGTCCTAGATTCAGTTATATTTCACACAAAGCCTGTTCATTGAGCTTATGGCGCCATGAACCTCTAATGGGGACTACCCGTATCACTTAGGTGGGCAGAGTAACGTTTTACCATATCCGTCTTCGAAACACGAGGATCCATATATATTTCATTAGCCCAATAAAGCACACGGACTTCTACATACAATCAACACCTCACCCCGCCAGGATTCGAAACCACGGCCCACGAGCCCACGACTGTGATCGGGGAACGCTACCTCTGGACCACCAGGATACTAAAAGCAGTCCAAGAGTCTGTTATATTTCAAACAAAGCCTGTTCAGCGAGCATATGGCGCCGTGAACCTCTAATGGGGACTATCCGTATCACGTAAGTGGTCAGAGTAACGTTTTACCAAATCCGGTTTCGAAACACGAGGATCCATATATAGTTCATTAGCCCAATATAGCACGCAGACTTCTACATACAATCAACACCTCACCCCGCCGGGATTTAAACCCACGGCCCACGAGCCCATGACTGTGACCAGGGACCGCTACTTCTGGACCACCAGGAAACTAAAAGCAGTCCTAGACTCTGTTATATTTCACACAAAGCCTGTTCAACGAGCTTATGGCGCCATGAACCTCTAATGGGGACTACCCGTATCACTTAGGTGGTCAGAGTAACGTTTTACCAAATCCGACTTCGAAACACGATGGTCCATATATATTTCATTAGCCCAATAAAGGATGCAGACTTGTACATACAATGAACACCTCACCCCGCCAGGATTCGAACCCACTGCCCACGAGCCCATGACTGTGACCGCGGAACGCTACCTCTGAACCACCAGGATACTAAAAGCAGTCCTAGAGTCTGTTATATTTCAAACAAAGCCTGTTCAGCGAGCTTATGGCGCCGTGAACCTCTAATGGGGACTACCTGTATCACGTAGGTGGTCAGAGTAACGTTTTACCAAATCCGACTTCGAAACACGAGGATCCATATATATTTCATTATCCCAATAAATCACGCGGACTTCTACATACAATCAACACCTCACCCCGCCAGGATTCGAACCCACGGCCCACGAGCCATGACTGTGACCGCGGAACGCTACCTCTGGACCACCAGGATACTAAAAGCAGTAGTAGACTCTGTTATATTTCACACAAAGCCTGTTCAACGAGCTTATGGCGCCGTGAACCTCTAATGGGGACTACCCGTATCACGTAGGTGGGCAGAGTAACGTTTTACCATATCCGTCTTCGAAACACGAGGATCCATATATATTTCATTAGCCCAATAAAGCACACGGACTTCTACATACAATCAACACCTCACCCTGCCAGGATTCGAACCCACGGCCCACGAGCCCATGACTGTGACCGGGGAACGCTACCTCTGGACCACCAGGAAACTAAAAGCAGTCCTAGACTCTGTTATATTTCACACAAAGCCTGTTCAACGAGCTTATGGCGCCATGAACCTCTAATGGGGACTACCCGTATCATGTAGGTGGTCAGAGTAACGTTTTACCAAATCCGACTTCGAAACACGAGGATCCATATATATTTCATTAGCCCAATAAAGGATGCAGACTTGTACATACAATGAACACCTCACCCCGCCAGGATTCGAACCCACTGCCCACGAGCCCATGACTGTGACCGGGGAACGCTACCTCTGGACCACCAGGATACTAAAAGCAGTCCTAGACTCTGTTATATTTCACACAAAGCCTGTTCAACGAGCTTATGGCGCCGTGAACCTCTAATGGGGACACCCGTATCACGTAAGTGGTCAGAGTAACGTTTTACCAAATTCGGTTTCGAAACACGAGGATCCATATATATTTCATTAGCCCAATAAAGCATACGGACTTCTACATACAATCAACACCTCACACCGCCAGGATTCGAACCCACGGCCCACGAGCCCATGACTGTGACAGGGGAACGCTACCTCTGGACCACGAGGATACTAAAAGCAGTCCTAGACTCTGTTTTATTTCACACAAAACCTGTTCAACGAGCTTATGGCGCCCTGAACCTCTAATGGGGACTACCAGTATCACGTAGGTGGTCAGAGTAATGTTTTACCAAATCCGGCTTCGAAACACGAGGATCGATATATATTTCATTAGCCCAATAAAAATAGCGGACTTCTACATACAATGAACACCTCATGCTGCCAGGATTCGACCCCACGGCCCACAAGCCCATGACTGTGACCGGGGAACATTACCTCTGCACCACCAGGATACTAAAAACAGTCCTAGACTCTGTTATATTTCACACAAAGCCTGTTCAACGAGCTTATGGCGCCATGAACCTCTAATGGGGACTACCCGTATCACGTAGGTGGTCAGAGTAACGTTTTACCAAATCCGACTTCGAAACACGAGGATCCATATATATTTCATTAGCCCAATAAAGGATGCAGACTTGTACATACAATGAACACCTCACCCCGCCAGGATTCGAACCCACTGCCCACGAGCCCATGACTGTGACCGGGGAACGCTACCTCTGGAACTACCAGGATACTAAAAGCAGTCCTAGACTCTGTTATATTTCACACAAATCCTGTTCAACGAGCTTATGGCGCCGTGAACCTCTAATGGGAACTACCCGTATCACTTAGGTGGGCAGAGTAACGTTTTACCATATCCGTCTTCGAAACACGAGGATCCATATATATTTCATTAGCCCAATAAACACCTCACCCCACCAGGATTCGAACCCATGGACCACGAGCCCACGACTGTGATCGGGGAACGCTACCTCTAGACCACCAGGATACTAAAAGCAGTCCAAGACTCTGTTATATTTCACACAAAGCCTGTTCAACGAGCTTATGGCGCCCTGAACCTATAATGGGGACAATCCGTATCACGTAAGTGGTCAGAGTAACGTTTTACCAAATTCGGTTTCGAAACACGAGGATCCATATATATTTCATTAGCCCAATAAAGCATACGGACATCTACATACAATCAACACCTCACACTGTCAGGATTCGAACCCACGTCCCACGAGCCCATGATTGTGACTGGGGACCACGAGGATACTAAAAGCAGTCCTAGACTCTGTTTTATTTCACACAAAACCTGTTCAACGAGCTTATGGCGCCCTGAACCTCTAATGGGGACTACCAGTATCACGTAGGTGGTCAGAGTAATGTTTTACCAAATCCGGCTTCGAAACACGAGGATCGATATATATTTCATTAGCCCAATAAAAATAGCGGACTTCTACATACAATGAACACCTCATGCTGCCAGGATTCGACCCCACGGCCCACAAGCCCATGACTGTGACCGGGGAACATTACCTCTGCACCACCAGGATACTAAAAACAGTCCTAGACTCTGTTATATTTCACACAAAGCCTGTTCAACGAGCTTATGGCGCCATGAACCTCTAATGGGGACTACCTGTATCACGTAGGTGGTCAGAGTAACGTTTTACCAAATCCGACTTCGAAACACGAGGATCCATATATATTTCATTAGCCCAATAAAGGATGCAGACTTGTACATACAATGAACACCTCACCCCTCCAGGATTCGAACCCACTGCCCACGAGCCCATGACTGTGACCGCGGAACGCTACCTCTGAACCACCAGGATACTAAAAGCAGTTTTAGAGTCTGTTATATTTGAAGCAAAGCCTGTTCAGCGAGCTTATGGCGCCCTGAACCTCTAATGGGGACTACCCGTATCAAGTAGGTGGTCAGAGTAACGTTTTACCAAATCCCTCTTCGAAATACGAGGATCCATATATATTTCATTAGCCCAATAAAGCACGCGGACTTCTACATACAATCAACACCTCACCCCGCCAGGATTCGACCCCACGG
Source organism: Homarus gammarus (assembly GCA_958450375.1). Lineage (NCBI taxonomy): Eukaryota > Metazoa > Arthropoda > Malacostraca > Decapoda > Nephropidae > Homarus > Homarus gammarus. The sequence goes on from CAUDMG010001305.1 coordinate 141,448, forward strand.
CCCACTAGCCCATGACTGTGACCGGGGAACGCTACCTCTGGAACTACCAGGATACTAAAAGCAGTCCTAGACTCTGTTATATTTCACACAAATCCTGTTCAACGAGCTTATGGCGCCGTGAACCTCTAATGGGAACTACCCGTATCACTTAGGTGGGCAGAGTAACGTTTTACCAAATCCGTCTTCGAAACACGAGGATCCATATATATTTCATTAGCCCAATAAAGGATGCAGACTTGTACATACAATGAACACCTCACCCCGCCAGGATTCGAACCCACTGCCCACGAGCCCATGACTGTGACCGAGGAACGCTACCTCTGAACCACCAGGATACTAAAAGCAGTCCTAGAGTCTGTTATATTTTAAACAAAGCCTGTTCAGCGAGCTTATGGCGCCGTGAACCTCTAATGGGGACTATCCATATCACGTAGGTGGTCAGAGTAGCGTTTTACCAAATCCGGCATCGAAACACGAGGATCCATATATATTTCATTATCCCAATAAATCACGCGGACTTCTACATACAATCAACACCTCACCCAGCCAGGATTCGAACCCACGGCCCACGAGCCCACGACTGTGATCGGGGAACGCTACCTCTGGACCACCAGGATACTAAAAGCAGTCCAAGACTCTGTTATATTTCACACAAAGCCTGTTCAACGAGCTTATGGCGCCGTGAACCTCTAATCGGGACTACCCGTATCAAGTAGGTGGTCAGAGTAACGTTTTACCAAATCCGACTTCGAAACACGATGATCCATATATATTTCATTAGCCAATTAAAGGATGTAGACTTGTACATACAATGAACACCTCACCCCGCCAGGATTCGAACCCACTGCCCACAAGCCCATGACTGTGACCGCGGAACGCTACCTCTGAACCACCAGGATACTAAAAGCAGTCCTGGAGTTTGTTATATTTCAAACAAAGCCTGTTCAGCGAGCATATGGCGCCGTGAACCTCTAATGGGAACTACCCGTATCACTTAGGTGGGCAGAGTAACGTTATACCATATCCATCTTCGAAACACGAGGATCCATATATAGTTCATTAGCCCAATAAAGCACGCAGACTTCTACATACAATCAACACCTCACCCCGCCAGGATTCGAACCCACGGCCCACGAGCCCATGACTGTGACCAGGGAACGCTACCTCTGGACCACCAGGATACTGAAAGCAGTCCTAGACTCTGTTATATTTCACACAAAGCCTGTTCAACGAGCTTATGGCGCCGTGAACCTCTAATGGGGACTACCCGTATCACGTAGGTGGGCAGAGTAACGTTTTATCATATCCGTCTTTGAAACACGAGGATCCATATATATTTCATTAGCCCAATAAAGCACACGGACTTCTACATACAATCAACACCTCACCCCGCCAGGATTCGAACCCACGGCCCACGAGCCCACGACTGTGATCGGGGAACGCTACCTCTGGACCACCAGGATACTAAAAGCAGTCCTAGACTCTGTTATATTTCACACAAAGCCTGTTCATCGAGCTTATGGCGCCGTGAACCTCTAATGGGGACTACCCGTATCACGTAGGTGGTCAGAGTAACGTTTTACCAAATCCGGCTTCGAAACACGAGGATCCATATATATTTCATTAGCCCAATAAAGCACGCAGACTTGTACATACAATGAACACCTCACCCCGCCAGGATTCGACCCCACGGCCCACTAGCCCATGACTGTGACCGGGGAACGCTACCTCTGAAACTACCAGGATACTAAAAGCAGTCCTAGACTCTGTTATATTTCACACAAATCCTGTTCAACGAGCTTATGGCGCCGTGAACCTCTAATGGGAACTACCCGTATCACTTAGGTGGGCAGAGTAACGTTTTACCATATCCGTCTTCGAAACACGAGGATCCATATATATTTCATTAGCCCAATAAAGCACGCGGACTTCTACATACAATCAACACCTCACCCCGCCAGGATTCGAACCCACGGCCCACGAGCCCACGACTGTGATCGGGGAACGCTACCTCTGGAACACCAGGATACTAAAAGCAGTCCAAGACTCTGTTATATTTCACACAAAGCCTGTTCAACGAGCTTATGGCGCCGTGAACCTCTAATCGGGACTACCCGTATCAAGTAGGTGGTCAGAGTAACGTTTTACCAAATCCGGCTTCGAAACACGAGGATCGATTTATATTTCATTAGCCCAATAAAGCACGCGGACTTCTACATACAATGAACACCTCACCCCGCCAGGATTCGAACCCACTGCCCACGAGCCCATGACTGTGACCGCGGAACGCTACCTCTGAACCACCAGGATACTAAAAGCAGTCCTAGAGTCTGTTATATTTCAAACAAAGCCTGTTCAGCGAGCTTATGGCGCCGTGAACCTCTAATGGGGACTACCTGTATCACGTAGGTGGTCAGAGTAGCGTTTTACCAAATCCGACTTCGAAACACGAGGATCCATATATATTTCATTATCCCAATAAATCACGCGGACTTCTACATACAATCAACACCTCACCCCGCCAGGATTCGAACCCACGGCCCACGAGCCCATGACTGTGACCAGGGAACGCTACTTCTGGACCATCAGGATACTAAAAGCAGTAGTAGACTCTGTTATATTTCACACAAAGCCTGTTCAACGAGCTTATGGCGCCGTGAACCTCTAATGGGGACTACCCGTATCACGTAGGTGGGCAGAGTAACGTTTTACCATATCCGTCTTCGAAATACGAGGATCCATATATGTTTCATTAGCCCAATAAAGCACACGGACTTCTACATACAATCAACACCTCACCCTGCCAGGATTCGAACCCACGACCCACGAGCCCATGACTGTGAACGGGGAACGCTACCTCTGGACCACCAGGAAACTAAAAGCAGTCCTAGACTCTGTTATATTTCACACAAAGCCTGTTCAACGAGCTTATGGCGCCATGAACCTCTAATGGGGACTACCCGTATCATGTAGGTGGTCAGAGTAACGTTTTACCAAATCCGACTTCGAAACACGAGGATCCATATATATTTCATTTGCCCAATAAAGGATGTAGACTTGTACATACAATGAACACCTCACCCTGCCAGGATTCGAACCCACTGCCCACGAGCCCATGACTGTGACCGGGGAACGCTACCTCTGAACCACCAGGATACTAAAAGCAGTCCTAGAGTCTGTTATATTTCAAACAAAGCCTGTTCAGCGAGCATATGGCGCCGTGAACCTCTAATGGGGACTACCCGTATCACGTAGGTGGTCAGAGTAACGTTTTACCAAATCCCTCTTCGAAATACGAGGATCCATATATATTTCATTAGACCAATAAAGCACGCGGACTTGTACATACAATGAACACCTCACCCCGCCAGGATTCGACCTCACGGCCCACTAGCCCATGACTGTGACCGGGGAACGCTACCTCTGGAACTACCAGGATACTAAAAGCAGTCCTAGACTCTGTTATATTTCACACAAATCCTGTTCAACGAGCTTATGGCGCCGTGAACCTCTAATGGGAACTACCCGTATCACTTAGGTGGGCAGAGTAACGTTTTACCATATCCGTCTTCGAAACACGAGGATCCATATATATTTCATTAGCCCAATAAACTCCTCACCCCGCCAGGATTCGAACCCATGGCCCACGAGCCCACGACTGTGATCGGGGAACGCTACCTCTAGACCACCAGGATACTAAAAGCAGTCCAACACTCTGTTATATTTCACACAAAGCCTGTTCAACGAGCTTATGGCGCCCTAAACCTATAATGGGGACTATCCATATCGAGTAAGTGGTCACAGTAACGTTTTTCCAAATCCGGTTTCGAAACACGAGGATCCATACATAGTTCATTAGCCCAATAAAGCACGCAGACTTCTACATTCAATCAACACCTCACCCCGCCGGGATTTAAACCCACGGCCCACGAGCCCATGAGTGTGACCAGGGAACGCTACTTCTGAACCATCAGGATACTGAAAGCAGTAGTAGACTCTGTTATATTTCACACAAAGCCTGTTCAACGAGCTTATGGCGCCGTGAACCTCTAATGGGGACTACCCGTATCACGTAGGTGGGCAGAGTAATGTTTTATCATATCCGTCTTTGAAACACGAGGATCCATATATATTTCATTAGCCCAATAAAGCACACGGACTTGTACATACAATGAACACCTCACCCCGCCAGGATTCGAACCCACTGCCCACGAGCCCATGACTGTGACCGGTGAACGCTACCTCTGAAACTACCAGGATACTAAAAGCAGTCCTGGAGTCTGATATATTTCAAACAAAGCCTGTTCAGCGAGCATATGGCGCCCTGAACCTATAATGGGGACTACCCGTATCACGTAGGTGGTCAGAGTAACGTTTTACCAAATCCGTCTTCGAAACACGAGGATCGATATATATTTCATTAGCCCAATAAAAATAGCGGACTTCTACATGCAATTAACACCTCACCCCGCCAGGATTCGAACCCACGGCCCACGAGCCCATGACTGTGACCGGGGAACGCTACCTCTGGACCACCAGGATACTAAAAGCAGTCCTAGACTCTGTTATATTTCACACAAAGCCTGTTCAACGAGCTTATGGCGCCATGAACCTCTAATGGGGACTACCTGTATCACGTAGGTGGTCAGAGTAACGTTTTACCAAATCCGACTTCGAAACACGAGGATCCATATATATTTCATTAGCCCAATAAAGGATGCAGACTTGTACATACAATGAACACCTCACCCCTCCAGGATTCGAACCCACTGCCCACGAGCCCATGACTGTGACCGCGGAACGCTACCTCTGAACCACCAGGATACTAAAAGCAGTCCTAGAGTCTGTTATATTTCAAACAAAGCCTGTTCAACGAGCTTATGGCGCCCTGAACCTCTAATGGGGACTACCCGTATCAAGTAGGTGGTCAGAGTAACGTTTTACCAAATCCGTCTTCGAAACACGAGGATCCATATATATTTCATTAGCCCAATAAAGCACGCGGACTTCTACATACAATCAACACCTCACCCCGCCAGGATTCGAACCCACGGCCCACGAGCCCACGACTGTGACCGGGGAACGCTACCTCTGGAACACCAGGATACTAAAAGCAGTGCAAGACTCTGTTATATTTCACACAAAGACTGTTCAACGAGCTTATGGCGCGTGAACCTCTAATGGGGACTACCCGTATCACGTAGGTGGTCAGAGTAACGTTTTACCAAATCCGGCTTCGAAACACGAGGATCGATATATATTTCATTAGCCCAATAAAGCAAGCGGACTTCTACATTCAATCAACACCTCACCCCGCCAGGATTCGAACCCACGGCCCACGAGACCATGACTGTGACCGGGGAACGCTACCTCTGGACCACCAGGATACTAAAAGCAGTCCTAGACTCTGTTATATTTCACACAAAGCCTGTTCAACGAGCTTATGGCGCCGTGAACCTATAATGGGGACTATCCGTATCACGTAGGTGGTCAGAGTAACGTTTTACCAAATCCGGCTTCGAAACACGAGGATCCATATATAGTTCATTAGCCCAATAAAGCACGCAGACTTCTACATACAATCAACACCTCACCCCGCCAGGATTCGAACCCACGGCCCACGAGCCCATGACTGTGACCAGGGAACGCTACTTCTGGACCATCAGGATACTAAAAGCAGTAGTAGACTCTGTTATATTTCACACAAAGCCTGTTCAACGAGCTTATGGCGCCGTGAACCTCTAATGGGGACTACCCATATCACGTAGGTGGTCAGAGTAACGTTTTACCAAATCCGCCTTCGAAACACGTGGATCGATATATATTTCATAAGCCCAATAAAACAATGGACTTCTACATACAGTGAACACCTCACCCCTCCAGGATTCGAACCCACGGCCCACGAGCCCACGACTGTGACCGGCGACTGCTACCTCTGGACCACCAGGATACTAAAGGCAGTCCTAGACTCTGTTATATTTCACACAAAGCCTGTTCAATGAGCTTAAGGCGCCGTGAACCTCTGATGGGGACTACCCGTATCACGTAGGTGTGCAGAGTAACGTTTTACCAGATCCGTCTTTGAAACACGAGGATCCATATATATTTCATTAGCCCAATAAAGCACGCGGACTTCTACATACAATGAACACCTCACCCCTCCAGGAATCGAACCCACCGCCCACGAGCACACGACTGTGACCGGCGACTGATACCTCTGGACCACCAGGATACAAAAAGCATTCCAAGACTCTGTTATATTTCACACAAATCCTGTTCAACTATCAAATGGCACTGTGAACCTCTTATGGGGACTACCTGTATCACGTAGGTGGTCAGAGTAGCGTTTTACCAAATCCGGCATCGAAACACGAGGATCCATATATATTTTATTAGCCAAATAAATGACGCCGACTTCTACAAACAATCAACACCTCACTCCGACAGGATTCGAACCCACGGCCCACGAGCCCATGACTGTGACCGGGGAACGTTACCTATGCACCATGGGGATACTAAAAGCAGTCCTAGAGTCTGTTATATTTCAAACAAAGCCTGTTCAACGAGCTTATGGCGCCGTGAACCTCTAATGGGGACTACCCGCATCATGTAGGTGGTCAGAATAAGGTTTTGCCAAATCCGGCTTCGAAACACGAGGATCCATATATATTTCATTAGCCCAATAAAGCACACGGACTAGTACATACAATGAACACCTCACCCCGCCAGGATTCGAACCCACTGCCCACGAGCCCATGACTGTGACCGCGGAACGCTACGTCTTTAAACACCAGGATACTAAAAGCAGTCCTAGACTCTGTTATATTTCACACAAAGCCTGTTCAACGAGCTTATGGCGCCGTGAACCTCTAATCAGGACTAACCGTATCAAGTAGGTGGGCAGAGTAGCGTTTTACCATATCCGTCTTCGAAACACGAGGATCCATATATACTTCATTAGCCCAACAAAGCATGCGGACTTCTACATACAATCAACACCTCACCCCGATGAACCCACGGCCCACGAGCCCACGACTGTGATACGGGGAACGCTACCTCTGGACCACCAGGATACTAAAAGCAGTGCAAGACTCTGTTATATTTCACACAAAGACTGTTCAACGAGCTTATGGCGCGGTGAACCTCAAATGGGGACTACCCGTATCACGTAGGTGGTCAGAGTAACGTTTTACCAAATCCTGCTTCGAAACACGGGGTTCGATGTATATTTCATTAGCCCAATAATACAAGCGGACTTCTACATACAATAAACATCTCACCCCGCCAGGATTCGAACCCACGGCCCACGAGCCCATGACTGTGACCAGGGAACGTTACCTCTGGACCACCAGGATACTAAAAGCAGTCCTAGACTCTTATATTTCAAACAAAGCCTGTTCAACGAGCTTATGGCGCCGTGAACCTCTATTGGGGACTACCCTGTATCACGTAGGTGGTCAGAGTAACGTTTTACGAAATCCGGCTTCGAAACACGAGGATCCATATATATTTCATTAGCCCAATAAAGCACGTGGACTTCTACATACAATCAACACCTCACCCCGCCAGGATTCGAATTCACGGCCCACGAGCCCATGACTGTGACCGGGGAACGTTACCTATGGACCACCAGGATACAAAAAGCAGTCCAAGATGCTGTTATATTTCACAAAAAACCTGTTCAACGAGCAAATTGCGCCGTGAACCTCTTATGGGGACTACCTGTATCACTTAGGTGGGCAGAGTAACGTTTTACCAAATCCGGCTTCGAAACATGAGGATCGATATATATTTCATAAGCCCAATAAAAATAGCGGACTTCTACATGCAATTAACACCTCACCCCGCCAGGATTCGATCCCAAGGCCCCCGAGCCCATGACTGTGACCGGGGAACATTACCTTTGGACCACCAGGATACTAAAAGCAGTCCTAGACTCTGTTATATTTCACACAAAGCATGTTCAATGAGCTTATGGCGCCCTGAACCTCTAATGGGGATTACCCATATCACGTAGGTGGGCAGAGTAACGTTTTACCATATCCGTCTACGAAACACGAGGATCCATATATATTTCATTAGCCCAATAAAGGACACGGACTTCTACATACAATCAACACCTCACCCTGCCAGGATTCGAACCCACGGCCCACAAGCCCATGACTTTGAACGGGGAACGCTACCTCTGGACCACCAGGAAACTAAAAGCAGTCCTAGACTCTGTTATATTTCACACAAAGCCTGTTCAACGAGCTTATGGCGCCGTGAACCTCTAATGGGGACTACCCGTATCACGTAGGTGGTCAGAGTAACGTTTTACCAAATCCTGCTTCGAAACACGAGGATCGATATATATTTCATTAGCCCAATAAAGCACGCGGACTTCTACATACAATGAACACCTCACCCGCCAGGATTCGAACCCACGGCCCACGAGCCCATGACTGTGACCGCGGAACGCTACCTCTGAACCACCAGGATACTAAAAGCAGTCCTAGACTCTGTTATATTTCAAACAAAGCCTGTTCAACGAGCTTATGGCGCCCTGAACCTATAATGGGGACTATCCGTATCACGTAAGTGGTCAGAGTAACGTTTTACCAAATCCGGTTTCGAAACACGAGGATCCATATATAGTTCATTAGCCCAATAAAGCACGCAGACTTCTACATACAATCAACACCTCACCCCGCCGGGATTTAACCCACGGCCCACGAGCCCATGACTGTGACCAGGGAACGCTACTTCTGGACCATCAGGATACTAAAAGCAGTAGTAGACTCTGTTATATTTCACACAAAGCCTGTTCAACGAGCTTATGGCGCCGTGAACCTCTAATGGGGACTACCCGTATCACGTAGGTGGGCAGAGTAACGTTTTACCATATCCGTCTTCGAAACACGAGGATCCATATATATTTCATTAGCCCAATAAAGGATGCAGACTTGTACATACAATGAACACCTCACCCCGCCAGGATTCGAACCCACTGCCCACGAGCCCATGACTGTGACCGGGGAACGCTACCTCTGGACCACCAGGATACTAAAAGCAGTCCTAGACTCTGTTATATTTCACACAAAGCCTGTTCAACGAGCTTTTGGCGCCGTGAACCTCTAATGGGGACTACCCGTATCACGTAGGTGGTCAGAGTAACGTTTTACCAAATCCCTCTTCGAAATACGAGGATCCATATATATTTCATTAGCCCAATAAAGCACGCGGACTTGTACATACAATGAACACCTCACCCCGCCAGGATTCGAACCCACGGCCCACGAGCCCATGACTGTGACCGGGGAACGTTACCTCTGGACCACCAGGATACTAAAAGCAGTCCTAGACTCTGTTATATTTCACACAAAGCCTGTTCAACGAGCTTATGGCGCTGTGAACCTCTAATGGGGACTACCCATATCACGTAGGTGGTCAGAGTAACGTTTTACCAAATCCGGTTTCGAAACACGAGGATCCATATATAGTTCATTAGCCCAATAAAGCACACAGACTTCTACATACAATCAACACCTCACCCCGCCTGGATTTAAACCCACGGCCCACGAGCCCATGACTGTGACCAGGGAACGCTACTTCTGGACCACCAGGATACTAAAAGCAGTACTAGACTCTGTTATATTTCACACAAAGCCTGTTCAACGAGCTTATGGCGCCGTGAACCTCTAATGGGGATTACTCGTATCACGTAGGTAGGCAGAGTAACGTTTTACCATATCCGTCTTCGAAACACGAGGATCCATATATATTTCATTAGCCCAATAAAGGACACGGACTTCTACATACAATCAACACCTCACCCTGCCAGGATTCGAACCCATGGCCCACGAGCCCATGACTGTGAACGGGGAACGCTACCTCTGGACCACCAGGAAACTAAAAGCAGTCCTAGACTCTGTTATATTTCACACAAAGCCTGTTCAACGAGCTTATGGCGCCATGAACCTCTAATGGGGACTACCCGTATCACGTAGGTGGTCAGAGTAACGTTTTACCAAATCCGACTTCGAAACACGAGGATCCATATATATTTCATTATCCCAATAAATCACGCGGACTTCTACATACAATCAACACCTCACCCCGCCAGGATTCGAACCCACGGCCCACGAGCCCACGACTGTGACCGGGGAACGCTACCTCTGGACCACCAGGATACTAAAAGCAGTCCTAGACTCTGTTATATTTCACACAAAACCTGTTCATCGAGCTTAATCCGCCGTGAACCACTAAAGGGGACTACCCGTATCAAGTAGGTGGTCAGAGTAACGTTTTACCATATCCGTCTTCGAAACACGAGGATCCATATATACTTCATTAGCCCAATAAAGCACACGGACTTCTACATACAATCAACACCTCACCCTGCCAGGATTCGAACCCATGGCCCACGAGCCCATGACTGTGAACGGGGAACGCTACCTCTGGACCACCAGGAAACTAAAAGCAGTCCTAGACTCTGTTATATTTCACACAAAGCCTGTTCAACGAGCTTACGGCGCCATGAACCTCTAATGGGGACTACCCGTATGACTTAGGTGGGCAGAGTAACGTTTTACCATATCCGTCTTCGAAACACGAGGATCCATATATAGTTCATTAGCCCAATAAAGCACACAGACTTCTACATACAATCAACACCTCACCCCGCCTGGATTTAAACCCACGGCCCACGAGCCCATGACTGTGACCAGGGAACGCTACTTCTGGACCATCAGGATACTAAAAGCAGTAGTAGACTCTGTTATATTTCACACAAAGCCTGTTCAACGAGCTTATGGCGCCGTGAACCTCTAATGGGGATTACTCGTATCACGTAGGTAGGCAGAGTAACGTTTTACCATATCCGTCTTCGAAACACGAGGATCCATATATATTTCATTAGCCCAATAAAGGACACGGACTTCTACATACAATCAACACCTCACCCTGCCTGGATTCGAACCCATGGCCCACGAGCCCATGACTGTGAACGGGGGACGCTACCTCTGGACCACCAGGAAACTAAAAGCAGTCCTAAACTCTGTTATATTTCACACAAAGACTGTTCAACGAGCTTATGGCGCCATGAACCTCTAATGGGGACTACCCGTATCACGTAGGTGGTCAAAGTAACGTTTTACCAAATCCGACTTCGAAACACGAGGATCCATATATATTTCATTATCCCAATAAATCACGCGGACTTCTACATACAATCAACACCTCACCCCGCCAGGATTCGAACCCACGGCCCACGAGCCCACGACTGTGATCGGGGAACGCTACCTCTGGACCACCAGGATACTAAAAGCAGTCCTAGACTCTGTTATATTTCACACAAAACCTGTTCATCGAGCTTAATCCGCCGTGAACCTCTAAAGGGGACTACCCGTATCAAGTAGGTGGTCAGAGCAACGTTTTACCATATCCGTCTTCGAAACACGAGGATCCATATATACTTCATTAGCCCAATAAAGCACACGGACTTCTACATACAATCAACACCTCACCCTGCCAGGATTCGAACCCATGGCCCACGAGCCCATGACTGTGAACGGGGAACGCTACCTCTGGACCACCAGGATACTAAAAGCAGTCCTAGACTCTGTTATATTTCACACAAAGCCTGTTCAACGAGCTTATGGCGCTGTGAACCTCTAATGGGGACTACCCGTATCACGTAGGTGGTCAGAGTAACGTTTTACCAAATCCTGCTTCGAAACACGGGGTTCGATATATATTTCATTAGCCCAATAAAGCAAGCGGACTTCTACATACAATGAACACCTCACCCTGCCAGGATTCGAACCCACGACCCACGAGCCCATGACTGTGACCGGGGAACGCTACCTCTGGAACCACCAGGATACTAAAAGCAGTCCTAGACTCTGTTATATTTCACACAAAGCCTGTTCAACGAGCTTATGGCGCCCTGAACCTATAATGGGGACTATCCGTATCACGTAGGTGGTCAGAGTAACGTTTTACCAAATCCGGCTTCGAAACACGAGGATCCATATATATTTCATTAGCCCAATAAAGCATGCAGACTTCTACATACAATCAACACCTCACCCTGCCAGGATTCGAACCCACGGCCCACGAGCCCATGACTGTGACCGGAGAACGCTACCTCTGGACCACGAGGATACTAAAAGCAGTCCTAGACTCTGTTATATTTCACACAAAGCCTGTTCAACGAGCTTATGGCGCCGTGAACCTCTAATGGGGACTACCCGTATCACGTAGGTGGTCAGAGTAACGTTTTACCAAATCCGTCTTCGAAACACGAGGATCCATATATATTTCATTAGCCCAATAAAGCACACGGACTTCTACATACAATCAACACCTCACCCTGCCAGGATTCGAACCCATGGCCCACGAGCCCATGACTGTGAACGGGGAACGCTACCTCTGGACCACCAGGAAACTAAAAGCAGTCCTAGACTCTGTTATATTTCACACAAAGCCTGTTCAACGAGCTTATGGCGCCATGAACCTCTAATGGGGACTACCCGTATCACTTAGGTGGTCAGAGTAACGTTTTACCATATCCGTCTTCGAAACACGAGGATCCATATATATTTCATTAGCCCAATAAAGCACACGGACTTCTACATACAATGAACACCTCACCCGGCCAGGATTCGAAACCACGGCCCACGAGCCCACGACTGTGATCGGGGAACGCTACCTCTGGACCACCAGGATACTAAAAGCAGTCCAAGAGTCTGTTATATTTCAAACAAAGCCTGTTCAGCGAGAATATGGCGCCGTGAACCTCTAATGGGGACTATCCGTATCACGTAGGTGGTCAGAGTAACGTTTTACCAAATCCGACTTCGAAACACGATGGTCCATATATATTTCATTAACCCAATAAAGGATGCAGACTTGTACATATAATGAACACCTCACCCCGCCAGGATTCGAACCCACTGCCCACGAGCCCATGACTGTGACCGCGGAACGTTACCTCTGACCACCAGGATACTAAAAGCAGTCCGAGAGTCTGATATATTTCGAACAAAGCCTGTTCAGCGAGCTTATGGCGCCGTGAACCTCTAATGGGGACTACCCGTATCACGTAGGTGGTCAGAGTAGCGTTTTACCAAATCCGGAATCGAAACACGAGGATCCATATATATTTCATTATCCCAATAAATCACGCGGATTTTTACATACAATCAACACCTCACCCAGCCAGGATTCGAACCCACGACCCACGAGCCCACGACTGTGACCGGGGAATGCTACCTCTGGACCACCAGGATACTAAAAGCAGTCCAAGACTCTGTTATATTTCACACAAAGCCTGTTCAACGAGCTTATGGCGCCGTGAACCTCTAATGGGGACTACCCGTATCACGTAGGTGGTCAGAGTAACGTTTTACCAAATCCGTCTTCGAAACACGAGGATCGATATATATTTCATTAGCCCAATAAAAATAGCGGACTTCTACATGCAATTAACACCTCACCCCGCCAGGATTCGATCCCACGGCCCACGAGACCATGACTGTGACCGGGGAACATTACCTCTGGACCACCAGGATACTAAAAGCAGTCCTAGACTCTGTTATATTTCACACAAAGCCTGTTCAACGAGCTTATGGCGCCGTGAACCTCTAATGGGGACTACCCGTATCACGTAGGTGGTCAGAGTAACGTTTTACCAAATCAGGCTTCGAAACACGAGGATCTATATATATTTCATTAGCCCAATAAAAATAGCGGACTTCTACATGCAATTAACACCTCACCCCGCCAGGATTCGATCCCACGGCCCACGAGCCCATGACTGTGACCGGGGAACATTACCTCTGGACCACCAGGATACTAAAAACAGTCCTAGACTCTGTTATATTTCACACAAAGCCTGTTCAACGAGCTTATGGCGCCATGAACCTCTAATGGGGACTACCTGTATCACGTAGGTGGTCAGAGTAACGTTTTACCAAATCCGACTTCGAAACACGAGGATCCATATATATTTCATTAGCCCAATAAAGGATGCAGACTTGTACATACAATGAACACCTCACCCTTTCCAGGATTCGAACCCACTGCCCACGAGCCCATGACTGTGACCGCGGAACGCTACCTCTGAACCACCAGGATATTAAAAGCAGTCCTAGAGTCTGATATATTTCAAACAAAGCCTGTTCAGCGAGCTTATGGCGCCGTGAACCTCTAATGAGGACTACCCGTATCAAGTAGGTGGTCAGAGTAACGTTTTACCAAATACCTCTTCGAAATACGAGGATCCATATATATTTCATTAGCCCAATAAAGCACGCGGACTCCTACATACAATCAACACCTCACCCCGCCAGGATTCGACCCCACGGCCCACTTGCCCATGACTCTGAACGGGGAACGCTACCTCTGGACCACCAGGAAACTAAAAGCAGTCCTAGACTCTGTTATATTTCACACAAAGCCTGTTCAACGAGCTTATGGCGCCGTGAACCTCTAATCGGGACTACCCGTATCAAGTAGGTGGTCAGAGTACCGTTTTACCAAATCCGGCTTCGAAACACGAGGATCGATTTATATTTCATTAGCCCAATAAAGCACGCGGATTTCTACATACAATGAACACCTCACCCCGCCAGGATTCGAACGGACTGCCCACGAGCCCATGACTGTGACCGCGGAACGCTACCTCTGAACCACCAGGATACTAAAAGCACTCCTAGAGTCTGTTATATTTCAAACAAAGCCTGTTCAGCGAGCTTATGGCGCCGTGAACCTCTAATGGGGACTACCTGTATCACGTAGGTGGTCAGAGTAGCGTTTTACCAAATCCGACTTCGAAACACGAGGATCCATATATATTTCATTATCCCAATAAATCACGCGGACTTCTACATACAATCAACACCTCACCCCGCTGGGATTTATACCCACGGCCCACGAGCTCATGACTGTGACCAGGGAACGCTACTTCTGGACCATCAGGATACTAAAAGCAGTAGTAGACTCTGTTATATTTCACACAAAGCCTGTTCAACGAGCTTATGGCGCCGTGAACCTCAAATGGGGACTACCCGTATCACGTAGGTGGGCAGAGTAACGATTTACCATATCCGTCTTCGAAATATGAGTATCCATATATGTATCATTAGCCCAATAAAGCACACGGACTTCTACATACAATCAACACCTCACCCTGCTAGGATTCGAACCCACGACCCACGAGCCCATGACTGTGAACGGGGAACGCTACCTCTGGACCCCCAGGAAACTAAAAGCAGTCCTAGACTCTGTTATATTTCACACAAAGCCTGTTCAACGAGCTTGTGGCGCCATAAACCTCTAATGGGGACTACCCGTATCATGTAGGTGGTCAGAGTAACGTTTTACCAAATCCGACTTCGAAACACGAGGATCCATATATATTTCATTTGCCCAATAAAGGATGTAGACTTGTACATACAATGAACACCTCACCCCGCCAGGATTCGAACCCACTGCCCACGAGCCCATGACTGTGACCGCGGAACGCTACCTCTGAACCACCAGGATACTAAAAGCAGTCCTGGAGTCTGATATATTTCAAACAAAGCCTGTTCAGCGAGCATATGGCGCCGTGAACCTCTAATGGGGACTACCCGTATCACGCAGGTGGTCAGAGTAACGTTTTACCAAATCCCTCTTCGAAATACGAGGATCCATATATATTTCATTAGACCAATAAAGCACGCGGACTTGTACATACAATGAACACCTCACCCCGCCAGGATTCGACCTCACGGCCCACTAGCCCATGACTGTGACCGGGGAACGCTACCTCTGGAACTACCAGGATACTAAAAGCAGTCCTAGACTCTGTTATATTTCACACAAATCCTGTTCAACGAGCTTATGGCGCCGTGAACCTCTAATGGGAACTACCCGTATCACTTAGGTGGGCAGAGTAACGTTTTACCATATCCGTCTTCGAAACACGAGGATCCATATATATTTCATTAGCCCAATAAACTCCTCACCCCGCCAGGATTCGAACCCATGGCCCACGAGCCCACGACTGTGATCGGGGAACGCTACCTCTAGACCACCAGGATACTAAAAGCAGTCCAAGACTCTGTTATATTTCACACAAAGCCTGTTCAACGAGCTTATGGCGCCCTAAACCTATAATGGGGACTATCCGTATCACGTAAGTGGTCACAGTAACGTTTTACCAAATCCGGTTTCGAAACACGAGGATCCATACATAGTTCATTAGCCCAATAAAGCACGCAGACTTCTACATACAATCAACACCTCACCCCGCCGGGATTTAAACCCACGGCCCACGAGCCCATGAGTGTGACCAGGGAATGCTACTTCTGGACCATCAGGATACTGAAAGCAGTAGAAGACTCTGTTATATTTCACACAAAGCCTGTTCAACGAGCTTATGGCGCCGTGAACCTCTAATGGGGACTACCCGTATCACGTAGGTGGGCAGAGTAATGTTTTATCATATCCGTCTTTGAAACACGAGGATCCATATATATTTCATTAGCCCAATAAAGCACACGGACTTATACATACAATGAACACCTCACCCCACCAGGATTCGAACCCACGGACCACGAGCCCATGACTCTGACCGGGGAACATTACCTCTGGACCACCAGGATACTAAAAGCAGTCCTAGACTCTGTTATATTTCACACAAAGCCTTTTCAACGAGCTTATGGCGCCCTGAACCTATAATGGGGACAATCCGTATCACGTAAGTGGTCAGAGTAACGTTTTACCAAATCCGGTTTCGAAACACGGGGATCCATATATAGTTCATTAGCCCAATAAAGCACACAGACTTCTACATACAAACAAAACCTCACCCCGCCGGGATTTAAACCCACGGCCCACGAGCCAATGACTGTGACCAGCGAAGGCTACTTCTGGACCATCAGGATACTAAAAGCAGTCCAAGACTCTGTTATATTTCACACAAAGCCTGTTCAATGAGCTTATGGCGCCGTGAACCTCTAATGGGGACTACCCGTATCACGTAGGTGGTCAGAGTAACGTTTTACCAAATCCGTCTTCGAAACACGAGGATCGATATATATTTCATTAGCCCAATAAAAATAGCGGACTTCTACATGCAATTAACACCTCACCCCGCCAGGATTCGAACCCACGGCTCACGAGCCTATGACTGTGACCGGGGAACATTACCTCTGGACCACCAGGATACTAAAAACAGTCCTAGACTCTGTTATATTTCACAAAAAGCCTGTTCAACGAGCTTATGGCGCCATGAACGTCTAATGGGGACTACCTGTATCACGTAGGTGGTCAGAGTAACGTTTTACCAAATCCGACTTCGAAACACGAGGTTCCATATATATTTCATTAGCCCAATAAAGGATGCAGACTTGTACATACAATGAACACCTCACCCCTTCCAGGATTCGAACCCACTGCCCACGAGCCCATGACTGTGACCGCGGAACGCTACCTCTGAACCACCAGGATACTAAAAGCAGTCCTAGAGTCTGTTATATTTCAAACAAAGCCTGTTCAGCGAGCTTATGGCGCCCTGAACCTCTAATGGGGACTACCCGTATCAAGTAGGTGGTCAGAGTAACGTTTTACCAAATCCCTCTTCGAAATACGAGGATCCATATATATTTCATTAGCCCAATAAAGCACGCGGACTTCTACATACAATCAACACCTCACCCCACCAGGATTCGACCCCACGGCCCACTAGCCCATGACTGTGACCGGGGAACGCTACCTCTGGAACTACCAGGATACTAAAAGCAGTCCTAGACTCTGTTATATTTCACTCAAATCCTGTTCAACGAGCTTATGGCGCCGTGAACCTCTAAAGGGAACTACCCGTATCACTTAGTTGGGCAGAGTAACGTTTTACCATATCTGTCTTCGAAACACGAGGATCCATATATATTTCATTAGCCCAATAAAGCACGCGGACTTCTACATACAATCAACACCTCACCCTGCCAGGATTCGAACCCACGGCCCACGAGCCCACGACTGTGATCGGGGAACGCTACCTCTGGAACACCAGGATACTAAAAGCAGTGCAAGACTCTGTTATATTTCACACAAAGACTGTGCAACGAGCTTATGGCGCGGTGAACCTCAAATGGGGACTACCCGTATCACGTTGGTGGTTAGAGTAACGTTTTACTAAATCCGGCGTCGAAACACGAGGATCGATATATATTTCATTAGCCCAATAAAAATAGCGGACTTCTACATGCAATTAACACCTCACCCCGCCAGGATTCGATCCCACGGCCCACGAGACCATGACTGTGACCGGGGAACGCTACCTCTGGACCACCAGGATACTAAAAGCAGTCCTAGACTCTGTTATATTTCACACAAAGCCTGTTCAACGAGCTTATGGCGCTCTGAACCTATAATGGGGACTATCCGTATCACGTAAGTGGTCAGAGTAACGTTTTATCAAATCCGGTTTCGAAACACGAGGATCCATATATAGTTCAGTAGCCCAATAAAGCACGCAGACTTCTACATACAATCAACACCTCACCCCGCCAGGATTTAAACCCACGGCCCACGAGCCCATGACTGTGACCAGGGAACGCTACTTCTGGACCATCAGGATACTAAAAGCAGTAGTAGACTCTGTTATATTTCACACAAAGCCTGTTCAACGAGCTTATGGCGCCGTGAACCTCTAATGGGGACTACCCGTATCACGTAGGTGGTCAGAGTAACGTTTTACCAAATCCGTCTTCGAAACACGAGGATCGATATATATTTCATTAGCCCAATAAAAACACGGACTTCTACATACAATGAACACCTCACCCCTCCAGGATTCGAACCCACGGCCCACGAGCCCATGACTGTGACCGGGGAACGCTACCTCTGGACCACCAGGATACTAAAAGCAGTCCTAGACTCTGTTATATTTCACACAAAGCCTGTTCAACGAGCTTATGGCGCCGTGAACCTCTAATGGGGACTACCCGTATCACGTAGGTGGTCAGAGTAACGTTTTACCAAATCCGTCTTCGAAACACGAGGATCCATATATATTTCATTAGCCCAATAAAGCACGCGGACTTCTACATACAATGAACACCTCACCCCGCCAGGATTCGAACCCACGGCCCACGAGCCCATGACTGTGACCGCGGAACGCTACCTCTGGACCACCAGGATACTAAAAGCAGTCCAAGACTCTGTATATTTCACACAAAGCCTGTTCAACGAGCATATGGCGCCGTGAACCTCTAATGGGGACTACCTGTATCACGTAGGTGGTCAGAGTAACGTTTTACCAAATCCGGCTTCGAAACACGAGGATCCATATATATTTCATTAGCCAATAAAGCACGCGGACTTCTACATACAATCAACACCTCACCCCGCCAGGATTCGAACCCACGGCCCACGAGCCCATGACTGTGACCGGGGAACGCTACCTCTGGACACCAGGATACTAAAAGCAGTCCTAGACTCTGTTATATTTCACACAAAGCCTGTTCAACGAGCTTATGGCGCCGTGAACCTCTAATGGGACTACCGTATCACGTAGGTGGGCAGAGTAACGTTTTACCATATCCGTCTTCGAAACACGAGGATCCATATATACTTCATTAGCCCAACAAAGCACGCGGACTTCTACATACAATCAACACCTCACCCCGCCAGGATTCGAACCCACGGCCCACGAGCCCACGACTGTGATCGGGGAACGCTACCTCTGGACCACCAGGATACTAAAAGCAGTGCAAGACTCTGTTATATTTCACACAAAGCCTGTTCAACGAGCTTATGGCGCCGTGAACCTCTAATGGGGACTACCCGTATCACGTAGGTGGTCAGAGTAACGTTTTACCAAATCCTGCTTCGAAACACGAGGATCCATATATATTTCATTAGCCCAATAAAGCAAGCGGACTTCTACATACAATCAACACCTCACCCCGCCAGGATTCGAACCCACGGCCCACGAGCCCATGACTGTGACCAGGGAACGCTACCTCTGGACCACCAGGATACTAAAAGCAGTCCTAGACTCTGTTATATTTCACACAAAGCCTGTTCAACGAGCTTATGGCGCCGTGAACCTCTAATGGGGACTACCCGTATCACGTAGGTGGTCAGAGTAACGTTTTACCAAATCCGGCTTCGAAACACGAGGATCCATATATATTTCATTAGCCCAATAAAGCACGCGGACTTCTACATACAATCAACACCTCACCCCGCCAGGATTCGAACCCACGGCCCACGAGCCCATGACTGTGACCGGGGAACGTTACCTCTGGACCACCAGGATACAAAAAGCAGTCCAAGACTCTGTTATATTTCACAAAAAACCTGTTCAACGAGCAAATTGCGCCGTGAACCTCTTATGGGGACTACCAGTATCACGTAGGTGGTCAGAGTAACGTTTTACCAAATCCGGCTTCGAAACACGAGGATCCATATATATTTCATTAGCCCAATAAAGCAAACGGACTTCTACATACAATCAACACCTCACCCTGCCAGGATTCGAACCCACGGCCCACGAGCCCATGACTGTGACCGGGGAATGCTACCTCTGGACCACCAGGATACTAAAAGCAGTCCTAGACTCTGTTATATTTCACACAAAGCCTGTTCAACGAGCTTATGGCGCCGTGAACCTCTAATGGGAACTACCCGTATCACTTAGGTGGGCAGAGTAACGTTTTACCAAATCCGGCTTCGAAACACGAGGATCGATATATATTTCATTAGCCCAATAAAAATAGCGGACTTCTACATGCAATTAACACCTCACCCCGCCAGGATTCGATCCCAAGGACCCCGAGCCCATGACTGTGACCGGGGAACATTACCTTTGGACCACCAGGATACTAAAAGCAGTCCTAGACTCTGTTATATTTCACACAAAGCCTGTTCAACGAGCTTATGGCGCCCTGAACCTCTAATGGGGACTACCCGTATCACGTAGGTGGGCAGAGTAACGTTTTACCAAATCCGTCTTCGAAACACGAGGATCCATATATATTTCATTAGCCCAATAAAGGACACGGACTTCTACATACAATCAACACCTCACCCTGCCAGGATTCGAACCCACGGCCCACAAGCCCATGACTTTGAAAGGGGAACGCTACCTCTGGACCACCAGGAAACTAAAAGCAGTCCTAGATCTCTGTTATATTTCAAACAAAGCCTGTTCAACGAGCTTATCGCGCTGTGAACCTCTAATGGGGACTACCCGTATCACGTAGGTGGTCAGAGTAACGTTTTACCAAATCCTGCTTCGAAACACCGAGTTCGATATATATTTCATTCGCCCAATAATACAAGCGGACTTCTACATACAATGAACACCTCACCTCGCCAGGATTCGAACCCACGGCCCACGAGCCCATGACTGTGACCGCGGAACGCTACCTCTGAACCACCAGGATACTAAAAGCAGTCCTAGACTCTGTTATATTTCAAACAAAGCCTGTTCAACGAGCTTATGGCGCCCTGAACCTATAATGGGGAATATCCGTATCACGTAAGTGGTCAGAGTAACGTTTTACCAAATCCGGTTTCGAAACACGAGGATCCATATACAGTTCATTAGCCCAATAAAGCACGCAGACTTCTACATACAATCAACACCTCACCCCGCCGGGATTCGAACCCACGGCCCACGAGCCCATGACTGTGACCAGGGAACGCTACTTCTGGACCATCAGGATACTAAAAGCAGTAGTAGACTCTGTTATATTTCACACAAAGCCTGTTCAACAAGCTTATGGCGCCGTGAACCTCTATTGGGGATTACCGGTATCACGTAGGAGGGCAGAGTAACGTTTTACCATATCCGGTTTCGAAACACGAGGATCCATATATATTTCATTAACCCAATAAAGGATGTAGACTTGTACATACAATGAACACCTCACCCCGCCAGGATTCGAACCCACTGCCCACGAGCCCATGACTGTGACCGCGGAACGCTACCTCTGAACCACCAGGATACTAAAAGCAGTAGTAGACTCTGTTATATTTCACACAAAGCCTGTTCAACGAGCTTTTGGCGCCGTGAACCTCTAATGGGGACTACCCGTATCACGTAGGTGGTCAGAGTAACGTTTTACCAAATCCCTCTTCGAAATACGAGGATCCATATATATTTCATTAGCCCAATAAAGCACGCGGACTTGTACATACAATGAACACCTCACCCCGCCAGGATTCGACCCCACGGCCCACTAGCCCATGACTGTGACCGGGGAACGTTACCTCTGGACCACCAGGATACTAAAAGCAGTCCAAGACTCTGTTATATTTCACACAAAGCCTGTTCAACGAGCTTATGGCGCTGTGAACCTCTAATGGGGACTACCCGTATCACGTAGGTGGTCAGAGTAACGTTTTACCAAATCCTGCTTCGAAACACGGGGTTCGATATATATTTCATTAGCCCAATAATACAAGCGGACTTCTATATACAATGAACACCTCACCCTGTCAGGATTCAAACCCACGACCCACGAGCCCATGACTGTGACCGGGGAACGCTACCTCTTTAACCACCAGGATACTAAAAGCAGTCCTAGACTCTGTTATACTTCACACAAAGCCTGTTCAACGAGCTTATGGCGCCCTGAACCTATAATGGGGACTTTCCGTATCACGTAAGTGGTGAGAGTAACGTTTTACCAAATCTGGCTTCGAAACACGAGGATCCATATATAGTTCATTAGCCCAATAAAGCATGCAGACTTCTACATACAATCAACACTTCACCCTGCCAGGATTCGACCCCACGGCCCACGAGCCCATGACTGTGACCGGAGAACATTACCTCTGGACCACCAGGATACTAAAAGCAGTCCTAGACTCTGTTATATTTCACACAAAGCCTTTTCAACGAGCTTATGGCGCCCTGAACCTATAATGGGGACTATCCGTATTACGTAAGTGGTCAGAGTAACGTTTTACCAAATCCGGTTTCGAAACACGAGGATCCATATATAGTTCATTAGCCCAATAAAGCACACAGACTTCTACATACAATCAACACCTCACCCCGCCGGGATTTAAACCCACGG
Organism: Homarus gammarus; assembly: GCA_958450375.1. Taxonomy (NCBI): domain Eukaryota; kingdom Metazoa; phylum Arthropoda; class Malacostraca; order Decapoda; family Nephropidae; genus Homarus; species Homarus gammarus. The sequence goes on from CAUDMG010001305.1 coordinate 164,514, forward strand.
CCCACGAGCCCATGACTGTGACCAGGGAACGCTACTTCTGGACCATCAGGATACTAAAAGCAGTAGTAGACTCTGTTATATTTCACACAAAGCCTGTTCAACGAGCTTATGGCGCCGTGAACCTCTAATGGGGATTACTCGTATCACGTAGGTGGGCAGAGTAACGTTTTACCATATCCGTCTTCGAAACACGAGGATCCATATATATTTCATTAGCCCAATAAAGGACACGGACTTCTACATACAATCAACACCTCACCCTGCCTGGATTCGAACCCATGGCCCACGAGCCCATGACTGTGAACGGGGGACGCTACCTCTGGACCACCAGGAAACTAAAAGCAGTCCTAAACTCTGTTATATTTCACACAAAGACTGTTCAACGAGCTTATGGCGCCATGAACCTCTAATGGGGACTACCCGTATCACGTAGGTGGTCAGAGTAACGTTTTACCAAATCCGACTTCGAAACACGATGGTCCATATATATTTCATTAGCCCAATAAAGGATGCAGACTTGTACATACAATGAACACCTCACCCTTTCCAGGATTCGAACCCACTGCCCACGAGCCCATGACTGTGACCGCGGAACGCTACCTCTGAACCACCAGGATACTAAAAGCAGTCCTAGAGTCTGATATATTTCAAACAAAGCCTGTTCAGCGAGCTTATGGCACTGTGAACCTCTAATGGGGACTACCCGTATCAAGTAGGTGGTCAGAGTAACGTTTTACCAAATACCTCTTCGAAATACGAGGATCCATATATATTTCATTAGCCCAATAAAGCACGCGGACTCCTACATACAATGAACACCTCACCCCGCCAGGATTCGACCCCACGGCCCACTTGCCCATGACTGTGACCGGGGAACGCTACCTCTGGAACTACCAGGATACTAAAAGCAGTCCTAGACTCTGTTATATTTCACAGAAATCCTGTTCAACGAGCTTATGGCGCCGAGAACCTCTAATGGGAACTACCCGTATCACTAAGTTGGGCAGAGTAACGTTTTACCATATCTGTCTTCGAAACACGAGGATCCATATATATTTCATTAGCCCAATAAAGGATGCAGACTTGTACATACAATGAACACCTCACCCCGCAAGGATTCGAACCCACTGCCCACGAGCCCATGACTGTGACCGCGGAACGCTACCTCTGAACCACCAGGATACTAAAAGCAGTCCTAGAGTCTGTTATATTTCAAACAAAGCCTGTTCAGCGAGCTTATGGCGCCGTGAACCTCTAATGGGGACTACCCGTATCACGTAGGTGGTCAGAGTAGCGTTTTACCAAATCCGGCATCGAAACACGAGGATCCATATATATTTCATTATCCCAATAAATCACGCGGACTTCTACATACAATCAACACCTCACCCCGCCAGGATTCGAACCCACGGCCCACGAGCGCACGACTGTGATCGGGGAACGCTACCTCTGGACCACCAGGATACTAAAAGCAGTCCTAGACTCTGTTATATTTCACACAAAACCTGTTCATCGAGCTTAATCCGCCGTGAACCTCTAATGGGGACTACCCGTATCACGCAGGTGGGCAGAGTAACGTTTTACCAAATCCTCTTCGAAATACGAGGATCCATATATATTTCATTAGCCCAATAAAGCACGCAGACTTGACATACAATGAACACCTCACCCCGCCAGGATTCGACCCCACGGCCCACTAGCCCATGACTGTGACCGGGGAACGCTACCTCTGAAACTACCAGGATACTAAAAGCAGTCCTAGACTCTGTTATATTTCACACAAATCCTGTTCAACGAGCTTATGGCGCCGTGAACCTCTAATGGGAACTACCCGTATCACTTAGGTGGGCAGAGTAACGTTTTACCATATCCGTCTTCGAAACACGAGGATCCATATATATTTCATTAGCCCAATAAAGCACGCGGACTTCTACATACAATCAACACCTCACCCCGCCAGGATTCGAACCCACGGCCCACGAGCCCACGACTGTGATCGGGGAACGCTACCTCTGGAACACCAGGATACTAAAAGCAGTCCAAGACTCTGTTATATTTCACACAAAGCCTGTTCAACGAGCTTATGGCGCCGTGAACCTCTAATGGGGACTACCTGTATCACGTAGGTGGTCAGAGTAGCGTTTTACCAAATCCGACTTCGAAACACGAGGATCCATATATATTTCATTATCCCAATAAATCACGCGGACTTCTACATACAATCAACACCTCACCCCGCTGGGATTTAAACCCACGGCCCACGAGCTCATGACTGTGACCAGGGAACGCTACTTCTGGACCATCAGGATACTAAAAGCAGTAGTAGACTCTCTTATATTTCACACAAAGCCTGTTCAACGAGCTAATGGCGCCGTGAACCTCTAATGGGGACTACCCGTATCACGTAGGTGGGCAGAGTAACGTTTTACCATATCCGTCTTCGAAATATGAGGATCCATATATGTATCATTAGCCCAATAAAGCACACGGACTTCTACATACAATCAACACCTCACCCTGCCAGGATTCGAACCCACGACCCACGAGCCCATGACTATGAACGGGGAACGCTACCTCTTAACCCCCAGGAAACTGAAAGCAGTCCTAGACTCTGTTATATTTCACACAAAGCCTGTTCAACGAGCTTATGGCGACAAGAACCTCTAATGGGGACTACCCGTATCATGTAGGTGGTCAGAGTAACGTTTTACCAAATTCGACTTCGAAACTCGAGGATCCATATATATTTCATTTGCCCAATAAAGGATGTACATACAATGAACACCTCACCCCGCCAGGATTCGAACCCACTGCCCACGAGCCCATGACTGTGACCGCGGAACGCTACCTCTGAACCACCAGGATACTAAAAGCAGTCCTGGAATCTGTTATATTTCAAACAAAGCCTATTCAACGAGTATATGGCGCCGTGAACCTCTAATGGGGACTACCCGTATCACGCAGGTGGTCAGAGTAACGTTTTACCAAATCCCTCTTCGAAATACGAGGATCCATATATATTTCATTAGACCAATAAAGCACGCGGATTTGTACATACAATGAACATCTCACCCCGCCAGGATTCGACCTCACGGCCCACTAGCCCATGACTGTGACCGGGGAACGCTACCTCTGGAACTACCAGGATACTAAGAGCAGTCCTACACTCTGTTATATTTCACACAAATCCTATTCAACGAGCTTATGGCGCCGTGAACCTCTAATGGGAACTACCCGTATCACTTAGGTGGGCAGAGTAACGTTTTACCATATCCGTCTTTGAAACACGAGGATCCATATATATTTCATTAGCCCAATAAACACCTCACCCCACCAGGATTCGAACCCATGGCCCACGAGCCCACGACTGTGATCGGGGAACGCTACCTCTAGACCACCAGGATACTAAAAGCAGTCCAAGACTCTGTAATATTTCACACAAAGCCTGTTCAACGAGCTTATGGCGCCCTGAACCTATAATGGGGACTATCCGTATCACGTAAGTGGTCAGAGTAACGTTTTACCAAATCCGGTTTCGAAACACGAGGATCCATACATAGTTCATTAGCCCAATAAAGCACGCAGACTTCTACATACAATCAACACCTCACCCCTCCGGGATTTAAACCCACGGCCCACGAGCCCATGAGTGTGACCAGGGAACGCTACTTCTGGACCATCAGGATACTGAAAGCAGTAGTAGACTCTGTTATATTTCACACAAAGCCTGTTCAACGAGCTTATGGCGCCCTGAACCTCTAATGGGGACTACCCGTATCACGTAGGTGGGCAGAGTAACGTTTTATCAAATCCGTCTTTGAAACACGAGGATCCATATATATTTCATTAGCCCAATAAAGCACACGGACTTCTACATACAATCAACACCTCACCCTGCCAGGATTCGAACCCACGGCCCACGAGCCCATGACTGTGAATGGGGAACGCTACCTCTGGACCACCAGGAAACTAAAAGCAGTCTTAGACTCTGTTATATTTCACACAAAGCCTGTTCAAGGAGCTTATGGCACCATGAACCTCTAATGGGGACTATCCATATCACGTAGGTGGTCAGAGTAACGTTTTACCAAATCCGGCTTCGAAACACGAGGATCGATATATATTTCATTAGCACAATAAAAATAGCGGACTTCTACATACAATGAACACCTCACCCCACCAGGATTCGAACCCACGGCCCACGAGCCCATGACTGTGACCGCGGAACGCTACCTCTGAACCACCAGGATACTAAAAGCAGTGCTAGAGACTGTTATATTTCAAACAAAGCCTGTTCAGCGAGCTTATGGCGCCGTGAACCTCTAATGGGGACTACCCGTATCACGTAGGTGGTCAGAGTAACGTTTTACCAAATCCCTCGAAATACGAGGATCCATATATATTTCATTAGCCCAATAAAGCACGCGGACTCCTACATACAATCAACACCTCACCCCGCCAGTATTCGACCCCACGGCCCACTAGCCCATGACTGTGACCGGGGAACGCTACCTCTGGAACTACCAGGATACTAGAAGCAGTCCTAGACTCTGTTATATTTCACAAAAATCCTGTTCAACGAGCTTATGGCGCCGTGAACCTCTAATGGGAACTACCCGTATCAAGTAGGTGGTCAGAGTAACGTTTTACCAAATCCGGCTTCGAAACACGAGGATCGATTTATATTTCATTAGCCCAATAAAGCACGCGGATTTCTACATACAATAAACACCTCACCCCGCCAGGATTCGAACCCACTGCCCACGAGCCCATGACTGTGACCGCGGAACGCTACCTCTGAACCACCAGGATACTAAAAGCACTCCTAGAGTCTGATATATTTCAAACAAAGCCTGTTCAGCGAGCTTATGGCGCCGTGAACCTCTAATGGGGACTACCTGTATCACGTAGGTGGTCAGAGTAGCGTTTTACCAAATCCGACTTCGAAACACGAGGATCCATATATATTTCATTATTCCAATAAATCACGCGGACCTCTACATACAATCAACAACCTCACCCCGCTGGGATTTATACCCACGGCCCACAAGCTCATGACTGTGACCAGGGAACGCTACTTCTGGACCATCAGGATACTAAAAGCAGTAGTAGACTCTGTTATATTTCACACAAAGCCTGTTCAACGAGCTTATGGCGCCGTGAACCTCTAATGGGGACTACCCGTGTCACGTAGGTGGGCAGAGTAACGTTTTACCATATCCGTCTTCGAAATATGAGGATCCATATATGTATCATTAGCCCTATAAAGCACACGGACTTCTACATACAATCAACACCTCACCCTGCCAGGATTCGAACCCACGACCCTCGAGCCCATGACTGTGAACGGGGAACGCTACCTCTGGACCCCCAGGAAACTAAAAGCAGTCCTAGACTCTGTTATATTTCACACAAAGCCTGTTCACGAGCTTATGGCGCCATGAACCTCTAATGGGGACTACCCGTATCATGTAGGTGGTCAGAATAACGTTTTACCAAATCCGACTTCGAAACACGAGGATCCATATATATTTCATTTGCCCAATAAAAGATGCAGACTTGTGCATACAATGAACACCTCACCCCGCCAGGATTCGAACCCACTGCCCACGAGCCCATGACTGTGACCGCGGAACGCTACCTCTGAACCACCAGGATACTAAAAGCAGTCCTGGAGTCTGTTATATTTCAAACAAAGCCTGTTCAGCGAGCATATGGCGCCGTGAACCTCTAATGGGGACTACCCGTATCACGCAGGTGGTCAGAGTAACGTTTTACCAAATCCCTCTTCGAAATACGAGGATCCATATATATTTCATTAGACCAATAAAGCACGCGGACTTGTACATACAATGAACACCTCACCCCGCCAGGATTCGACCTCACGGCCCACTAGCCCATGACTGTGACCGGGGAACGCTACCTCTGGAACTACCAGGATACTAAAAGCAGTCCTAGACTCTGTTATATTTCACACAAATCCTGTTCAACGAGCTTATGGCGCCGTGAACCTCTAATGTGAACTACTCGTATCACTTAGGTGGGCAGAGTAACGTTTTACCATATCCGTCTTCGAAACACGAGGATCCATATATATTTCATTAGCCCAATAAACACCTCACCCCGCCAGGATTCGAACCCATGGCCCACGAGCCCACGACTGTGATCGGGGAACGCTACCTCTAGACCACCAGGATACTAAAAGCAGTCCAAGACTCTGTTCTATTTCACACAAAGCCTGTTCAACGAGCTTATGGCGCCCTGAACCTATAATGGGGACTATCCGTATCACGTAAGTGGTCAGAGTAACGTTTTACCAAATCCGGTTTCGAAACACGAGGATCCATACATAGTTCATTAGCCCAATAAAGCACGCAGACTTCTACATGCAATCAACACCTCACCCCGCCTGGATTTAAACCCACGGCCCACGAGCCCATGAGTGTGACCAGGGAACGCTACTTCTGGACCATCAGGATACTGAAAGCAGTAGTAGACTCTGTTATATTTCACACAAAGCCTGTTCAACGAGCTTATGGCGCCGGGAACCTCTAATGGGGACTACCCGTATCACGTAAGTGGGCAGAGTAACGTTTTATCATATCCGTCTTTGAAACACGAGGATCCATATATATTTTATTAGCCCAATAAAGCACACGGACTTATACATACAATCAACACCTCACCCTGCCAGGATTCGAACCCACGGCCCACGAGCCCATGACTGTGAACGGGGAACGCTACCTCTGGACCACCAGGAAACTAAAAGCAGTCCTAGACTCTGTTATATTTCACAGAAAGCCTGTTCAACGAGCTTATGGCGCCATGAACCTCTAATGCGGACTATCCATATCACGTAGGTGGTCAGAGTAACGTTTTACCAAATCCGACTTCGAAACACGATGATCCATATATATTTCATTAGCCCAATAAAGGATGCAGATTTGTGCATACAATGAACACCTCACCCCGTCAGGATTCGAACCCACTGCCCACGAGCCCATGACTGTGACCGCGGAACGCTACCTCTGAACCACCAGGATACTAAAAGTAGTGCTAGAGTCTGCTATATTTCAAACAAAGCCTGTTCACCGAGCTTATGGCGCCGTGAACCTCTAATGGGGACTACCCGTATCACATAGGTGGTCAGAGTAACCTTTTACCAAATCCTGCTTCGAAACACGAGGATCCATATATATTTCATTAGCCCAATAAAGCATACGGACATCTACATACAATCAACACCTCACACTGTCAGGATTCGAACCCACGTCCCACGAGCCCATAATTGTGACTGGGGAACGCTACTTCTGGACCACGAGGATACTAAAAGCAGTCCTAGACTCTGTTATATTTCACACAAAACCTGTTCAACGAGCTTATGGCGCCCTGAACCTCTAATGGGGACTACCCGTATCACGTAGGTGGTCAGAGTAACGTTTTACCAAATCCGGCTTCGAAACACGAGGATCGATATATATTTCATTAGCCCAATAAAAATAGCGGACTTCTATATACAATGAACACCTCACCCCACCAGGATTCGAACCCACGGACCACGAGCCCATGACTGTGACCGGGGAACATTACCTCTGGACCACCAGGATACTAAAAGCAGTCCTAGACTCTGTTATATTTCACACAAAGCCTGTTCAACGAGCTTATGGCGCCATGAACCTCTAATGGGGACTACCTGTATCACGTAGGTGGTCAGAGTAACGTTTTACCAAATCCGACTTCGAAACACGAGGATCCATATATATTTCATTAGCCCAATAAAGGATGCAGACTTGTACATACAATGAACACCTCACCCCGCCAGGATTCGAACCCACTGCCCACGAGCCCATGACTGTGACCGCGGAACGCTACCTCTGAACCACCAGGATACTAAAAGCAGTCCTAGAGTCTGTTATATTTCAAACAAAGCCTGTTCAGCGAGCTTATGGCGCCGTGAACCTCTAATGGGGACTACCCGTATCAAGTAGGTGGTCAGAGTAACGTTTTACCAAATCCGTCTTCGAAACACGAGGATCCATATATATTTCATTAGCCCAATAAAGCACGCGGACTTCTACATACAATCAACACCTCACCCCGCCAGGATTCGAACCCACGGCCCACTAGCCCATGACTGTGACCGGGGAACGCTACCTCTGGAACAACCAGGATACTAAAAGCAGTCCTAGACTCTGTTATATTTCACACAAATCCTGTTCAACGAGCTTATGGCGCCGTGAACCTCTAATGGGGACTACCCGTATCATGTAGGTGGTCAGAGTAACGTTTTACCAAATCCGTCTTCGAAACACGAGGATCCATATATATTTCATTAGCCCAATAAAGCACGCAGACTTCTACATACAATCAACACCTCACCCCGCCAGGATTCGAACCCACGGCCCACGAGCCCACGACTGTGATCGGGGAACGCTACCTCTGGACCACCAGGATACTAAAAGCAGTCCTAGACTCTGTTATATTTCACACAAAACCTGTTCATCGAGCTTAATCCGCCGTGAACCTCTAATGGGGACTACCCGTATCACGCAGGTGGTCAGAGTAACGTTTTACCAAATCCCTCTTCGAAATACGAGGATCCATATATATTTCATTAGCCCAATAAAGCACGCAGACTTGTACATACAATGAACACCTCACCCCGCCAGGATTCGACCCCACGGCCCACTAGCCCATGACTGTGACCGGGGAACGCTACCTCTGGAACCACCAGGATACTAAAAGCAGTCCTAGACTCTGTTATATTTCACACAAATCCTGTTCAACGAGCTTATGGCGCCGTGAACCTCTTATCGGGACTACCTGTATCAAGAAGGTGATCAGAGTAACGTTTTACCATATCCGTCTTCGAAACACGAGGATCCATATATATTTCATTAGCCCAATAAAGCACGCGGACTTCTACATACAATCAACACCTCACCCCTCCAGGATTCGACCCCACGGCCCACTAGCCCATGACTGTGACCGGGGAACGCTACCTCTGGAACTACCAGGATACTAAAAGCAGTCCTAGACTCTGTTATATTGCACACAAATCATGTTCAACGAGCTTATGGCGCCCTGAACCTCTAATGGGGACTACCCGTATCATGTAGGTGGTCAGAGTAACGTTTTACCAAATCCGTCTTCGAAACACGAGGATCCATATATATTTCATTAGCCCAATAAAGCACGCGGACTTCTACATACAATCAACACCTCACCCAGCCGGGATTTAAACCCAAGGCCCACGAGCCCATGACTGTGACCAGGGAACGCTACTTCTGGACCACCAGGAAACTAAAAGCAGTCCTAGACTCTGTTATATTTCACACAATGCCTGCTCAACGAGCTTATGGCGCCATGAACCTCTAATGGGGACTACCCGTATCACTTAGGTGGTCAGTGTAACGTTTTACCAAATCCGACTTCGAAACACGATGGTCCATATATATTTCATTAGCCCAATAAAGGATGCAGACTTGTACATATAATGAACACCTCACCCCGCCAGGATTCGAACCCACTGCCCACGAGCCCATGACTGTGACCGCGGAACGCTACCTCTGAACCACCAGGATACTAAAAGCAGTCCTAGAGTCTGATATATTTCGAACAAAGCCTGTTCAGCTAGCTTATGGTTCCGTGAACCTCTAATGGGGACTACCCGTATCACGTAGGTGGTCAGAGTAGCGTTTTACCAAATCCGGAATCGAAACACGAGGATCCATATATATTTCATTATCCCAATAAATCACGCGGATTTCTACATACAATCAACACCTCACCCAGCCAGGATTCGAACCCACGGCCCACGAGCCCACGACTGTGACCGGGGAACGCTACCTCTGGACCACCAGGATACTAAAAAGAGTCCTAGACTCTGTTATATTTCACACAAAACCTGTTCATCGAGCTTAATCCGCCGTGAACCTCTAATGGGGACTACCCGTATCACGCAGGTGGTCAGAGTAACGTTTTACCAAATCCCTCTTCGAAATACGAGGATCCATATATATTTCATTAGCCCAATAAAGCACGCAGACTTGTACATACAATCAACACCTCATCCCGCCAGGATTCGAACCCACGGCCTGTTAGGTTCTGAATAATAAGTTCTATATACAGGAGAGAACACAAACACCTGTATAGTTTTGTAGGTTGGGTTTACTGGATAAGAGTATGTACACAAAGGAGAGCAGCGGTCTCCCTGGCTAGGCTCCTCGTCAACTGCTATAGGCGACGTATGGCAAGTGATACATTAGCAGCTTCCATACGTCGCCAGGCACATTAATTAAGCATGTGGGATATGGTAGTAACATTGCCACACGCTGCTAGCTAGGCTGAATAAATAATACATAAATGGAGCACATACATAATATAAATACATGATATATAATCCAGCATACATAATATACATACACCTCCCTCCCCCCTATACGCTCATAGCAAAGTCTTGAGCGGACCTTTTCTTTTGGATCCGTTCTGAGCGTCGAGGGACTTCATCACTGGGAAGGGTATGGGACTCAACACTGGTGGCGGGGCCAGCAGAAGGCATTGTTACGGGTCGGAGAAAACGGCGGTTCCTCCACCACACACGACCACTGGGTAACCGCACCTGGTAGTCCCGTGACCTGCCGAGACCCATAACCACGCCTACTTTGTCCCAACGTAGGGAGGTCGGGTCCTGAACACGGACTTGGGTGCCGACACTCAACCTGGGGAGAGAACGGGCGTGGTCATTGTAGCGGGCGGCGACGTCCTGAACACGTTCGGCGGCTCGGCGATCACAATCCTCTGTCTTGGCCTGCCACTCCTTGGAGAAGGATTGAGGGTGAGCAGGGACACAAGAACGAAGGGGGCGTCCATACAAAACCTGGGCAGGGGAGCGTCCGGTGTAGTTAGGTGTGTTGCGGAGTTCAAGAAGACCCCTGTCGAAGGCCTCGCAGTCAATGTTCCCAGAAGGGGCCACCTTAAGGATGAGGTGCTTCAGGGATTTGACAGCAGCCTCAGCGTGGCCGTTGGACTGCGGGTAATGGGGCGATGACAACACATGCCGGACTCCCCATCGGTCAAGGAACGCAGCGAAGTCCCGGCTTGTAAACTGAGGCCCTCCGTCGGTTCGCAGGCGTACAGGAACGCCCACGTCACGGAAGTAGTGGCGGAACTTGCTGATGGTGGCGGCAGACGTCGTGTCATTACCGCACTTGATGACAACCGGCCAACCAGAGAGACGGTCGACGATAACGAGGAAGGACTTTCCTGACACACAGAAAAAGTCGGCCGACACAGACTCAAAGGGGCGGGTGGGGTTGTCGTCACTCATAAAGGGTTCCTGCTGCTGGCTGGGTTGTAATACTTGGCAGGGCTCACACGCACGGACAACATTGGAGATGTCGGAGTTGATGCCGGGCCAGAACACAGTCTGTCGTGCACGTCGTTTGGTGGCCTCAGCTCCACGGTGACTGTCGTGAAGGCGGGCCAAGGCGTGGGGACGTGATGCAGCAGGGACAACTACACGTGCTCCGTACAGAACAAGGTCTCCGTCGCAGTAGAGTTCATCGCGGAGTTTCCAATACGGGAGCAGGGTGTTGTGAAGATCGTAGCGGTTGCTAGGAAATCCATTCCTCACACACTCGACAAGTCGGACATAGGAAGGGTCATCTCGGGCCGCTGTTCGAAGGTCCTCCATTGCCTTGTCGTCATCTGGTGACAGGTCCGAACGAAGGGATTGGACGGCATGGAGAGTGACCACAGTCCTGGCGGAAAGAGCGAGGTCGGCGTCGAGTACATGGTCTTCTGGAGTAGGGCGGCTGACAGGAGAGCGGGATAAGGCATCAGGGATGCAGAGCTCCTTGCCAGCGCGCCACACTGCAGTGAAGATGTACGCCGAGAGCTTCTCTTTCAGACGCTGGAGGCGAGGGTTCTCAACGGCGTCTAGCGTGCAGTGGTTGAGGATCGGGACAAGCGGGCGATGGTCGGTCACTAGGTGAAAGTATTGCAGGCCTATGAGGTAAAACCTGCACTTGGACATCGCCCAAACCGCAGCCAACAGCTCCAACTCAATAGTGGCGTAGCGCGTCTCAGTGTCAGAGAGGAAACGCGAGCCACACTGGACGAGCCGGAACTGCCCTCCACCATGATCCTGCAGTAGGGCGTATCCCACGCCATACAAGCGTGAGGCATCTGTCTGCAGAACTGTCGGCAAGGCTGGGTCAAATGTGGCGAGGACAGGTGGACGAGACAGGGCCTGTTTCACTTGCTGGAAGGCCTTGTCGTGGTCGGGGGTCCACAGGAATGTCCTCTTGGGGCTCATCAGGGGGCGAAGTGGTTGAGCAGCTGCGGAGATGTCCGATGAAAACTCTGCTAACTGGTTGATGAGACCGATGAAGGACCTCAAGTCAGTCAGGTTAGCAGGGGTGGGAAAATCCGTAATGGCGCGGACCTTTTCCGGGTCAGCTGCGATACCATTCCCTGAGAGGGTGTACCCACAAAAGTCAACTGAAGAGCTGGCCAGAACAAACTTGTCGGCATTTAGGGTAATGCCGTGCTTCCGGCACCTGTTGAGTACCTCGTAGATACGGCAGAGGTGATCCATATAATCCTCGTCGTACACGAGTATGTCGTCGACCACTTTCACGCAGTTTGCCAGACCTTGTAGAGCCATATCACCTCGAAGACAGAAAGCGTCTCCTGTAGCGGCGAATCCCATGGGGCCACGGCAATAACTGTAACGTCCATGCGGGGTGATGAAAGTTGTGAGTGGTCGGTCTTCTTCGGCAAGCTCTATCTGCCAGTATCCACACAGGGCGTCCATCGTCGTGAAGAAGCGCGCCTTCGGGTTCACGCTGCTTATGGCTGCAAAGGGCGTGGGAGAAGGGTGCGCAGGACGAGACACCTGGTTGTTGAGCTTGGAAAGGTCAGTGGTGATCCGAACACCACCTTTAGGTTTTGCGACGACAACCATCGGGTGACACCATGGAGACGGGTCATCGCCGGTTGGTACAATAATTTCTTGGGCGACCATGGAGTCCAGCTCGTTTTTGACCGCCTCGCGGAAGGCCAGGGGAACCAGTCGAGGGGTGCAAATAGCGAATGGCTTCGCGTCGTCCCTCAGGTGGATCCTCATGGGGGGGCCTGCCATCTTCTTGAGAGGCTTGGATTCCAGAGCGGACTTGGTCACCAGAACGTCGCTGAATTCCTTCAGGAAGTACTTCCGAGCATCCGAAGGAGAGGTGTCACTGGCAAGAGGCAGGGGTAGGGCGGCAGCAGGGTCGTTGCTGCTCCCTTTTTGCACCCTGTTGGCGTGTTTTACCTCAAGAATAGGTTTGGGGAAGTCCTGGGAGATGATGGCCAACTCCTGACAATGTCTGTAGGACAGCAAAGGAGTCTGGACACCGTTATGCACATCAATCCAGGCTTGACACGACCTGTTGCCAAAGGTGACTTGTGCTTGGAGTGAACCCAGGGCCGGGGTCATCTGTGAACCATCTGCCATAAAGCGGAGATCCTTGGGGGGCGGTCCTAGATCACTTGGAGAGAGCCCCAAGCATTGCAAATGCTGGGGACCGATGACTGTAGCATCAGCGCCGGTGTCGGGCAACATCTGAAGACGGGATGAAGCACTGCGGTAGGTCACAATGACACTGATGTACTGGGGGACTTTGGTCCTGGGACGCTGGGGGGAGCACACATTCCTAATGTGGCTCGAGCGTTGTCAAGAGTCGTCGTACCTCTGATTGGAAGACTGTGGGCGGCACTCTCTGGTGGAGGGGGGCTGAAGCTTCCGCCGACGCGGTCCCTTGGGTATGTTGGAAAGGCAACACTTGTCATAGTGGCCCAGACGACCACACATATTGCACTGGACGCGTTTGGCTGGGCACCGTACTGTGAGTGACCAGTGGCCCTTACGGTCACAACTGTTGCAGGTAGACTGAGCAGCTGGACACACCTGTGTTCCGTGCTGCTTACCACAGTTGTTGTAAAATAAACCGGGCGTGGACGTGGTGGGCGAAGGCGTAGGAACAGACTTCTTGTCCTTCTTGTACCGGGACACAGCGCGTACAGCTGTAGGGGGAGCGCGGATGGCAGAGGTGGCACACCTGGCAGCCTCATAGGAGCGACATATCGTCGACACATCCTTAAGAGAAGAGGAAGAGTCGAGGGAGGTGAGGCGTTGGACAAGTTCCTCGTCCTTAACACCTATCAGGATCACCTGCCTCAACTGGGTCTCCTCGCACTGCTGGTGGTGGCCTGGACATATATCTACCTCTTCCGAGGCTCTCTTAAGACGCACGTAAAAGGCATCAAAAGACTCACCCTCCATCTGTCTGCAGCTAAACAATTCCCTCCTGCGCAGAGCTTCATTCTGCTGTCCTTTGATGTGCCGTTGTAGAACGTCCAGTACCTCCTCTACAGACAGCAAAGAGGTTGGGGGTACCTGCAACGTATGTTCCAAGACACGCTGAATTTCCAAGGACAGGCACATACGCAGCTGGATGAGTTGTTTAGGCTGTGACAAACTCTGGAGATCCACCATTGTAGAATAATCAGTCCACCGTCGCCGCCATTCACGAAAAGTCTGGAAAGTCTCATCAGGCTTCAAGATGGGCGGCGTTTGAGCTGCTGCTTTAGGTGGGGCTGGGGGGCGTGAAGGAAGCATGGATGAGGTATCTGAACCAGTCAGTACCGAGGCAGTGTTAGAGCCAGGGGCTTGGTTAACAGTGAGGCGAGATATCAAGGCTTCAAACCGTTCACTGTGTTCCAATCTCCGTTGGTGGTCTCGTTCTGCCTCTGCTTGCCTTCTGTGCGCATCCGCCAAACGTCTGTGAGCTTCATCCTCGCGTTTCTCATCTCTCATAAACTTCAGTAAAGCAATTATCTCTGGAGACAACGCTGAATATTGAGGTGAGGGACTGCGCGATGTGGGGGCTGGAGCGTCGTGGCCGGCCTGGTCATCCATCTCTGCGGGGCTATCACCCGCCTGGCTCATCCAGACGCTGGGTCCACGGCTACGTAAGGCGTGAGACATAACTACTTCCTCTGTGTACTATGTCTTAAATCAGTGTTGACCGGTCAGCCCGTCGTATCAACAAGGTTTCAGACAAAAAATTAATTAAATGCACAGATAAGTAGATTATATATATAAAATATATATAAGGAAGCCGCGCGGTCAGCGAGTGTTAGTACGTGTATGTGTGTGAGTGTGTGTCCCGGGCCGGCAAAGCGTCTCGCCCCAGCTGTGAGGGGGGGTTGGAGGCGGCGCTGTCAGGGGGTGGAGGGAGAGGCGCGGCGACTCCCAGTCAGTCTAGTTGCCCTCAGGACGCGGTCAGAGACGGGTGCACTGAACTCTACTCCTTACAAATGCCCAGAACGTGCCGTATACCTTGGGAATCCTTTAGAACAAGGTCACACATGAATGGCACGAACACACAATGCACTAAACACTTCACAGAAAATCACTGACACTGCTCAAAGTTGCTAAATTCTTCGAGGAGAGGTGACGCTCGCGGGAGTTGACCCAAGCGAGAGTCCATAACCGGCTTTCCACAAACTTTGCACTATCACTCGTAATTATCCAGTAAGATCGGATCACTGCGCCATGTTAGGTTCTGAATAATAAGTTCTATATACAGGAGAGAACACAAACACCTGTATAGTTTTGTAGGTTCGGTTTACTGGATAAGAGTATGTACACAAAGGAGAGCAGCGGTCTCCCTGGCTAGGCTCCTCGTCAACTGCTATAGGCGACGTATGGCAAGTGATACATTAGCAGCTTCCATACGTCGCCAGGCACATTAATTAAGCATGTGGGATATGGTAGTAACATTGCCACACGCTGCTAGCTAGGCTGAATAAATAATACATAAATGGAGCACATACATAATATACATACATGATATATAATCCAGCATACATAATATACATACACGGCCCACGAGCCCACGACTGTGATCGGGGAACGCTACCTCTGGACCACCAGGATACTAAAAGCAGTCCTAGACTCTGTTTTATTTCACACAAAACCTGTTCATCGAGCTTAATCCGCCGTGAACCTCTAATGGGGACTACCTGTATCACGCAGGTGGTCAGAGTAACGTTTTACCAAATCCCTCTTCGAAATACGAGGATCCATATATATTTCATTTGCCCAATAAAGCACGCGGACTTGTACATACAATGAACACCTCACCCCGCCAGGATTCGACCCCATGGCCCACGAGCCCACGACTGTGACCGGGGAATGCTACCTCTGGACCACCAGGATACTAAAAGCAGTCCTAGACTCTGTTATATTTCAAACAAAGCCTGTTCAACGAGCTTATGGCGCCCTGAACCTATAATGGGGACTATCCGTATCACGTAAGTGGTCAGAGTAACGTTTTACCAAATCCGGTTTCGAAACACGAGGATCCATATATAGTTCATTAGCCCAATAAAGCACGCAGACTTCTACATACAATCAACACCTCACCACGCCGGGATTTAAACCAACGGCCCACGAATCCATGACTGTGACCAGGGAACGCTACTTCTGGACCATCAGGATACTAAAAGCAGTAGTAGACTCTATTATATTTCACACAAAGCCTGTTCAACGAGCTATGGCGCCGTGAACCCCTAATCGGGACTACCTATATCAAGTAGGTGGTCAGAGTAACGTTTTACCATATCCGTCTTCGAAACACGAGGATCCATATATATTTCATTAGCCCAATAAAGCACACGGACTTCTACATACAATCAACACCTCACCCTGCCAGGATTCGAACCCATGGCCCACGAGCCCATGACTGTGAACGGGGAACGCTACCTCTGGACCACCAGGAAACTAAAAGCAGTCCTAGACTCTGTTATATTTCACACAAAGCCTGTTCAACGAGCTTACGGCGCCATGAACCTCTAATGGGGACTACCCGTATCACTTAGGTGGTCAGAGTAACGTTTTACCATATCCGTCTTCGAAACACGAGGATCCATATATATTTCATTAGCCCAATAAAGCACGCGGACTTCTACATACAATCAACACCTCACCCTGCCAGGATTCGAAACCACGGCCCACGAGCCCACGACTGTGATCGGGGAACGCTACCTCTGGACCAAAAGGATACTAAAAGCAGTCCAAAAGTTTATTATATTTCAAACAAAGCCTGTTCCTCGAGCATATGGCGCCGTGAACCTCTAATGGGGACTATCCGTATCACGTAAGTGGTCAGAGTAACGTTTTACCAAATCCGGTTTCGAAACACGAGGATCCATATATAGTTCATTAGCCCAATAAAGCACGCAGACTTCTACATACAATCAACACCTCACCCCGCCGGGATTTAAACACACGGCCCACGAGCCCATGACTGTGACCAGGGACCGCTACTTCTGGACCACCAGGAAACTAAAAGCAGTCCTAGACTCTGTTATATTTCACACAAAGCCTGTTCAACGAGCTTATGGCGCCATGAACCTCTAATGGGGACTACCCGTATCACTTAGGTGGTCAGAGTAACGTTTAACCAAATCCGACTTCGAAACACGATGGTCCATATATATATCATTAGCCCAATAAAGGATGCAGACTTGTACATATAATGAACACCTCATCCCGCCAGGATTCGAACCCACTGCCCACGAGCCCATGACTGTGACCGCGGAACGCTACCTCTGAACCACCAGGATACTAAAAGCAGTCCTAGAGTCTGATATATTTCGAACAAAGCCTGTTCAGCGAGCTTATGGCGCCGTTAACCTCTAATGGGGACTACCCGTATCACGTAGGTGGTCAGAGTAGCGTTTTACCAAATCCGGAATCGAAACACGAGAATCCATATATATTTCATTATCCCAATAAATCACGCGGATTTCTACATACAATCAACACCTCACCCCGCCAGGATTCGATCCCACGGCCCACGAGACCATGACTGTGACCAGGGAACATTACCTCTGGACCACCTGGATACTAAAAGCAGTCCTAGACTCTGTTATATTTCACACAAAGCCTGTTCAACGAGCTTATGGCGCCGTGAACCTCTAATGGGGACTACCCGTATCACGTAGGTGGTCAGAGTAACGTTTTACCAAATCCGGCTTCGAAACACGAGGATCGATATATATTTCATTAGCCCAATAAAAATAGCGGACTTCTACATGCAATTAACACCTCACCCCGCCAGGATTCGATCCCACGGCCCACGAGCCCATGACTGTGACCGGGGAACATTACCTCTGGACCACCAGGATACTAAAAGCAGTCCTAGACTCTGTTATATTTCACACAAAGCCTGTTCAACGATCTTATGGCGCCATGAACCTCTAATGGGGACTACCTGTATCACGTAGATGGTCAGAGTAACGTTTTACCAAATCCGACTTCGAAACACGAGGATCCATATATATTTCATTAGCCCAATAAAGGATGCAGACTTGTACATACACTGAACACCTCACCCCTCCAGGATTCGAACCCACTGCCCACGAGCCCATGACTGTGACCGCGGATCGCTACCTCTGAACCACCAGGATACTAAAAGCAGTCCTAGAGTCTGTTATATTTCAAACAAAGCCTGTTCAGCGAGCCTATGGCGCCCTGAACCTCTAATGGGGACTACCCATATCAAGTAGGTGGTCAGAGCAACGTTTTACCAAATCCCTCTTCGAAATACGAGGATCCATATATATTTCATTAGCCCAATAAAGCATGCGGACTTCTACATACAATCAACACCTCACCCCGCCAGGATTCGACCCCACGGCCCACTAGCCCATGACTGTGACCGGGGAACGCTACCTCTGGAATTACCAGGATACTAAAAGCAGTCCTAGACTCTGTTATATTTCACACAAATCCTGTTCAACGAGCTTATGGCGCCGTGAACCTCTAATGGGATCTTCCCATATCACTTAGGTGGGCAGAGTAACGTTTTACCATATCTGTCTTCGAAACACGGGGATCCATATATATTTCATTAGCCCAATAAAGGATGCAGACTTTTACATACAATGAACACCTCACCCCGCCAGGATTCGAACCCACTGCCCACAAGCCCATGACTGTGACCGCGGAACGCTACCTCTGAACCACCGGGATACTAAAAGCAGTCCTACAGTCTGTTATATTTCAAACAAAGCCTGTTGAGCGAGCTTATGGCGCCGTGAACCTCTAATGGGGACTACCCGTATCACGTAGGTGGTCAGAGTAGCGTTTTACCAAATCCGGCATCGAAACACGAGGATCCATATATATTTCATTATCCCAATAAATCATGCGGACTTCTACATACAATCAACACCTCACCCCGCCAGGATTCGAACCCACGGCCCACGAGCGCACGACTGTGATCGGGGAACGCTACCTCTGGACCACCTGGATACTAAAAGCAGTCCTAGACTCTGTTATATTTCACACAAAACCTGTTCATCGAGCTTAATCCGCCGTGAACCTCTAATGGGGACTACCCGTATCACGCAGGTGGTCAGAGTAACGTTTTACCAAATCCCTCTTCGAAATACGAGGATCCATATATATTTCATTAGCCCAATAAAGCACGCAGACTTGTACATACAATCAACACCTCACCCCGCCAGGATTCGAACCCACGGCCCACGAGCCCACGACTGTGATCGGGGAACGCTACCTCTGGACCACCAGGATACTAAAAGCAGTCCTAGACTCTGTTTTATTTCACACAAAACCTGTTCATCGAGCTTAATCCGCCGTGAACCTCTAATGGGGACTACCCGTATCACGCAGGTGGTCAGAGTAACGTTTTACTAAATCCCTCTTCGAAATACGAGGATCCATATATATTTCATTAGCCCAATAAAGCACGCGGACTTGTACATACAATGAACACCTCACCCCGCCAGGATTCGACCCCACGGCCCACGAGCCCACGACTGTGACCGGGGAATGCTACCTCTGGACCACCAGGATACTAAAAGCAGTCCTAGACTCTGTTATATTTCAAACAAAGCCTGTACAACGAGCTTATGGCGCCCTGAACCTATAATGGGGACTATCCGTATCACGTAAGTGGTCAGAGTAACGTTTTACCAAATCCGGTTTCGAAACACGAGGATCCATATCTAGTTCATTAGCCCAATAAAGCACGCAGACTTCTACATAAAAATCAACACCTCACCACGCCGGGATTTAAACCAACGGCCCACGAGCCCATGACTGTGACCAGGGAATGCTACTTCTGGACCATCAGGATACTAAAAGCAGTAGTAGACTCTATTATATTTCACACAAAGCCTGTTCAACGAGCTTATGGCGCCGTGAACCCCTAATTGGGACTACCCATATCAAGTAGGAGGTCAGAGTAACGTTTTACCATATCCGTCTTCGAAACACGAGGATCCATATATATTTCATTAGCCCAATAAAGCACACGGACTTCTACATACAATCAATACCTCACCCATGACTGTGAACGGGGAACGCTACCTCTGGACCACCAGGAAACTAAAAGTAGTCCTAGACTCTGTTATATTTCACACAAAGCCTGTTCAACGAACTTACGGCGCCATGAACCTCTAATGGGGACTACCCGTATCACTTAGGTGGGCAGAGTAACGTTTTACCATATCCGTCTTCGAAGCACGAGGATCCATATATATTTCACTAGCCCAATAAAGCACGCGGACATCTACATACAATCAACACCTCACCCTGCCAGGATTCGAAACCACGGCCCAGGAGCCCACGACTGTGATCGGGGAACGCCACCTCTGGACCACCAGGATACTAAAAGCAGTCCAAGAGTCTGTTATATTTCAAACAAAGCCTGTTCAGCGAGCATATGGCGCCGTGAACCTCTAATGGGGACTATCCGTGACACGTAAGTGGTCAGAGTAACGTTTTACCAAATCCGGTTTCGAAACACGAGGATCCATATATAGTTCATTAGCCCAATAAAGCACGTAGACTTCTACATACAATCAACACCTCACCCCGCCGGGATTTAAACCCACGGCACACGAGCCCATGACTGTGACCAGGGACCGATACTTCTGGACCACCAGGAAACTAAAAGCAGTCCTAGAATCTGTTATATTTCACACAAAGCCTGTTCAACGAGCTTATGGCGCCATGAACCTCTAATCGGGACTACCCGTATCACTTAGGTGGTCAGAGTAACGTTTTACCAAATCCGACTTCGAAACACGATGGTCCATATACATATCATTAGCCCAATAAAGGATGCAGACTTGTACATATAATGAACACCTCATCCCGCCAGGATTCGAACCCACTGCCCACGAGCCCATGACTGTGACCGCGGAACGCTACCTCTGAACCACCAGGATACTAAAAGCAGTCCTAGAGTCTGATATATTTCGAACAAAGCCTGTTCAGCGAGCTTATGGCGCCGTTAACCTCTAATGGGGACTACCCGTATCACGGAGGTGGTCAGAGTAGCGTTTTACCAAATCCGGAATCGAAACACGAGAATCCATATATATTTCATTATCCCAATAAATCACGCGGATTTCTACATACAATCAACACCTCACCCAGCCAGAATTCGAACCCACGGCCCTCGAGCCCACGACTGTGACCGGGGAATGCTACCTCTGGACCACCAGGATACTAAAAGCAGTCCAAGACTGTTATATTTCACACAAAGGCTGTTCAATGAGCTTATGGCGCCGTGAACCTCTACTGGGGACTACCCGTATCACGTAGGTGGTCAGAGTAACGTTTTACCAAATCCGTCTTCGAAACACGAGGATCGATATATATTTCATTAGCCCAATAAAAATAGCGGACTTCTACATGCAATTAACACCTCACCCCGCCAGGATTCGATCCCACGGCCCACGAGACCATGACTGTGACCGGGGAACATTACCTCTGGACCACCTGGATACTAAAAGCAGTCCTAGACTCTGTTATATTTCACACAAAGCCTGTTCAACGAGCTTATGGCGCCGTGAACCTCTAATGGGGACTACCCGTATCACGTAGGTGGTCAGAGTAACGTTTTACCAAATCCGGCTTCGAAACACGAGGATCGATATATATTTCATTAGCCCAATAAAAATAGCGGACTTCTACATACAATCAACACCTCACCCCGCCAGGATTCGAACCCACGGCCCACGAGCCCATGACTGTGACCGGGGAACGCTACCTCTGGACCACCAGGATACTAAAAGCAGTCCTAGACTCTGTTATATTTCACACAAAGCCTGTTCATCGAGCTTATGGCGCCGTGAACCTCTAATGGGGACTACCCGTATCACGTAGGTGGTCAGAGTAACGTTTTACCAAATCCGTCTTCGAAACACGAGGATCCATATATATTTCATTAGCCCAATAAAGCACGCGGACTTGTACATACAATGAACACCTCACCCCGCCAGGATTCGACCCCACGGCCCACGAGCCCACGACTGTGACCGGGGAACGCTACCTCTGGACCACCAGGATACTAAAAGCAGTCCTAGACTCTGTTATATTTCAAACAAAGCCTGTACAACGAGCTTATGGCGCCGTGAACCTATAATGGGGACTACCCGTATCACGTAGGTGGTCAGAGTAACGTTTTACCAAATCCGGTTTCGAAACACGAGGATCCATATATAGTTCATTAGCCCAATAAAGCACGCAGACTTCTACATACAATCAACACCTCACCCCGCCAGGATTCGAACCCACGGCCCACGAGCCCATGACTGTGACCAGGGAACGCTACCTCTGGACCACCAGGATACTAAAAGCAGTCCTAGACTCTGTTATATTTCACACAAAGCCTGTTCAACGAGCTTATGGCGCCGTGAACCTCTAATGGGGACTACCCGTATCACGTAGGTGGTCAGAGTAACGTTTTACCATATCCGTCTTCGAAACACGAGGATCCATATATATTTCATTAGCCCAATAAAGCACACGGACTTCTACATACAATCAACACCTCACCCCGCCAGGATTCGAACCCACGGCCCACGAGCCCATGACTGTGAACGGGGAACGCTACCTCTGGACCACCAGGATACTAAAAGCAGTCCTAGACTCTGTTATATTTCACACAAAGCCTGTTCAACGAGCTTACGGCGCCATGAACCTCTAATGGGGACTACCCGTATCACTTAGGTGGGCAGAGTAACGTTTTACCATATCCGTCTTCGAAACACGAGGATCCATATATATTTCATTAGCCCAATAAAGCACGCGGACTTCTACATACAATCAACACCTCACCCCGCCAGGATTCGAAACCACGGCCCACGAGCCCTCGACTGTGATCGGGGAACGCTACCTCTGGACCACCAGGATACTAAAAGCAGTCCAAGAGTCTGTTATATTTCAAACATAGCCTGTTCCTCGAGCATATGGCGCCGTGAACCTCTAATGGGGACTATCCGTATCACGTAAGTGGTCAGAGTAACGTTTTACCAAATCCGGTTTCGAAACACGAGGATCCATATATAGTTCATTAGCCCAATAAAGCACGCAGACTTCTACATACAATCAACACCTCACCCCGCCGGGATTTAAACCCACGACCCACGAGCCCATGACTGTGACCAGGGACCGCTACTTCTGGACCACCAGGAAACTAAAAGCAGTCCTAGACTCTGTTATATTTCACACAAAGCCTGTTCAACGAGCTTATGGCGCCATGAACCTCTAATGGGGACTACCCGTATCACTTAGGTGGTCAGAGTAACGTTTTACCAAATCCGACTTCGAAACACGATGGTCCATATATATATCATTAGCCCAATAAAGGATGCAGACTTGTACATATAATGAACACCTCACCCCGCCAGGATTCGAACCCACTGCCCACGAGCCCATGACTGTGACCGCGGAACGCTACCTCTGAACCACCAGGATACTAAAAGCAGTCCTAGAGTCTGATATATTTCGAACAAAGCCTGTTCAGCGAGCTTATGGCGCCGTGAACCTCTAATGGGGACTACCCGTATCACGGAGGTGGTCAGAGTAGCGTTTTACCAAATCCGGAATCGAAACACGAGAATCCATATATATTTCATTATCCCAATAAATCACGCGGATTTCTACATACAATCAACACCTCACCCAGCCAGAATTCGAACCCACGGCCCTCGAGCCCACGACTGTGACCGGGGAATGCTACCTCTGGACCACCAGGATACTAAAAGCAGTCCAAGACTGTTATATTTCACACAAAGGCTGTTCAATGAGCTTATGGCGCCGTGAACCTCTAATGGGGACTACCCGTATCACGTAGGTGGTCAGAGTAACGTTTTACCAAATCCGTCTTCGAAACACGAGGATCGATATATATTTCATTAGCCCAATAAAAATAGCGGACTTCTACATACAATTAACACCTCACCCCGCCAGGATTCGATCCCACGGCCCACGAGACCATGACTGTGACCGGGGAACATTACCTCTGGACCACCTGGATACTAAAAGCAGTCCTAGACTCTGTTATATTTCACACAAAGCCTGTTCAACGAGCTTATGGCGCCGTGAACCTCTAATGGGGACTACCCGTATCACGTAGGTGGTCAGAGTAACGTTTTACCAAATCCGGCTTCGAAACACGAGGATCGATATATATTTCATTAGCCCAATAAAAATAGCGGACTTCTACATACAATTAACACCTCACCCCGCCAGGATTCGATCCCACGGCCCACGAGCCCATGACTGTGACCGGGGAACATTACCTCTGGACCACCAGGATACTAAAAGCAGTCCTAGACTCTGTTATATTTCACACAAAGCCTGTTCAACGAGCTTATGGCGCCATGAACCTCTAATGGGGACTACCTGTATCACGTAGGTCGTCAGAGTAACGTTTTACCAAATCCGGCTTCGAAACACGAGGATCCATATATATTTCATTAGCCCAATAAAGGATGCAGACTTTTACATACAATGAACACCTCACCCCGCCAGGATTCGATCCCACGGCCCACGAGACCATGACTGTGACCGGGGAACATTACCTCTGGACCACCTGGATACTAAAAGCAGTCCTAGACTCTGTTATATTTCACACAAAGCCTGTTCAACGAGCTTATGGCGCCGTGAACCTCTAATGGGGACTACCCGTATCACGTAGGTGGTCAGAGTAGCGTTTTACCAAATCCGGCATCGAAACACGAGGATCCATATATATTTCATTATCCCAATAAATCATGCGGACTTCTACATACAATCAACACCTCACCCCGCCAGGATTCGAACCCACGGCCCACGAGCGCACGACTGTGATCGGGGAACGCTACCTCTGGACCACCTGGATACTAAAAGCAGTCCTAGACTCTGTTATATTTCACACAAAACCTGCTCATCGAGCTTAATCCGACGTGAACCTCTAATGGGGACTACCCGTATCACGCAGGTGGTCAGAGTAACGTTTTACCAAATCCCTCTTCGAAATACGAGGATCCAT
Organism: Homarus gammarus; assembly: GCA_958450375.1. NCBI lineage: Eukaryota > Metazoa > Arthropoda > Malacostraca > Decapoda > Nephropidae > Homarus > Homarus gammarus. The sequence goes on from CAUDMG010001305.1 coordinate 189,923, forward strand.
ATATATTTCATTAGCCCAATAAAGCACGCAGACTTGTACATACAATGAACACCTCACCCCGCCAGGATTCGACCCCACGGCCCACTAGCCCATGACTGTGACCGGGGAACGCTACCTCTGGAACTACCAGGATACTAAAAGCAGTCCTAGACTCTGTTATATTTCACACAAATCCTGTTCAACGAGCTTATGGCGCCGTGAACCTATAATGGGAACTACCCATATCACTTAGGTGGGCAGAGTAACGTTTTACCATATCCGTCTTCGAAACACGAGGATCCATATATATTTCATTAGCCCAATAAAGCACGCGGACTTCTACATACAATGAACACCTCACCCCGCCAGGATTCGAACCCACGGCCCACGAGCCCACGACTGTGACCGGGGAATGCTACCTCTGGACCACCAGGATACTAAAAGCAGTCCTACACTCTGTTATATTTCAAACAAAGCCTGTTCAACGAGCATATGGCGCCGTGAACCCCTAATCGGGACTACCCATATCAAGTAGGTGGTCAGAGTAACGTTTTACCATATCCGTCTTCGAAACACGAGGATCCACATATATTTCATTAGCCCAATAAAGCACGTAGACTTCTACATACAATCAACACCTCACCTCGCCGGGATTTAAACCCACGGCACACGAGCCCATGACTGTGACCAGGGACTGCTACTTCTGGACCACCAGGAAACTAAAAGCAGTCCTAGAATCTGTTATATTTCACACAAAGCCTGTTCAACGAGCTTATGGCGCCATGAACCTCTAATCGGGACTAACCGTATCACTTAGGTGGTCAGAGTAACGTTTTTCCAAATCCGACTTCGAAACACGATGGTCCATATATATATCATTAGCCCAATAAAGGATGCAGACTTGTACATATAATGAACACCTCATCCCGCCAGGATTCGAACCCACTGCCCACGAGCCCATGACTGTGACCGCGGAACGCTACCTCTGAACCACCAGGATACTAAAAGCAGTCCTAGAGTCTGATATATTTCGAACAAAGCCTGTTCAGCGAGCTTATGGCGCCGTTAACCTCTAATGGGGACTACCCGTATCACGGAGGTGGTCAGAGTAGCGTTTTACCAAATCCGGAATCGAAACACGAGAATCCATATATATTTCATTATCCCAATAAATCACGCGGATTTCTACATACAATCAACACCTCACCCAGCCAGAATTCGAACCCACGGCCCTCGAGCCCACGACTGTGACCGGGGAATGCTACCTCTGGACCACCAGGATACTAAAAGCAGTCCAAGACTGTTATATTTCACACAAAGGCTGTTCAATGAGCTTATGGCGCCGTGAACCTCTAATGGGGACTACCCGTATCACGTAGGTGGTCAGAGTAACGTTTTACCAAATCCGGCTTCGAAACACGAGGATCGATATATATTTCATTAGCCCAATAAAAATAGCGGACTTCTACATGCAATTAACACCTCACCCCGCCAGGATTCGATCCCACGGCCCACGAGCCCATGACTGTGACCGGGGAACATTACCTCTGGACCACCAGGATACTAAAAGCAGTCCTAGACTCTGTTATATTTCACACAAAGCCTGTTCAACGAGCTTATGGCGCCGTGAACCTCTAATGGGGACTACCCGTATCACGTAGGTGGTCAGAGTAACGTTTTACCAAATCCGTCTTCGAAACACGAGGATCGATATATATTTCATTAGCCCAATAAAAATAGCGGACTTCTACATGCAATTAACACCTCACCCCGCCAGGATTCGATCCCACGGCCCACGAGCCCATGACTGTGACCGGGGAACATTACCTCTGGACCACCAGGATACTAAAAGCAGTCCTAGACTCTGTTATATTTCACACAAAGCCTGTTCAACGAGCTTATGGCGCCATGAACCTCTAATGGGGACTACCTGTATCACGTAGGTGGTCAGAGTAACGTTTTACCAAATCCGACTTCGAAACACGAGGATCCATATATATTTCATTAGCCCAATAAAGGATGCAGACTTTTACATTCAATGAACACCTCACCCCGCCAGGATTCGAGCCCACTGCCCACAAGCCCATGACTGTGACCGCGGAACGCTACCTCTGAACCACCGGGATACTAAAAGCAGTCCTACAGTCTGTTATATTTCAAACAAAGCCTGTTGAGCGAGCTTATGGCGCCGTGAACCTCTAATGGGGACTACCCGTATCACGTAGGTGGTCAGAGTAGCGTTTTACCAAATCCGGCATCGAAACACGAGGATCCATATATATTTCATTATCCCAATAAATCATGCGGACTTCTACATACAATCAACACCTCACCCCGCCAGGATTCGAACCCACGGCCCACGAGCGCACGACTGTGATCGGGGAACGCTACCTCTGGACCACCTGGATACTAAAAGCAGTCCTAGACTCTGTTATATTTCACACAAAACCTGTTCATCGAGCTTATTCCGCCGTGAACCTCTAATGGGGACTACCCGTATCACGCAGGTGGTCAGAGTAACGTTTTACCAAATCCCTCTTCGAAATACGAGGATCCATATATATTTCATTAGCCCAATAAAGCACGCGGACTTGTACATACAATGAACACCTCACCCCGCCAGGATTCGACCCCACGGCCCACGAGCCCACGACTGTGACCGGGGAATGCTACCTCTGGACCACCAGGATACTAAAAGCAGTCCTAGACTCTGTTATATTTCAAACAAAGCCTGTACAACGAGCTTATGGCGCCCTGAACCTATAATGGGGACTATCCGTATCATGTAGGTGGTCAGAGTAACGTTTTACCAAATCCGTCTTCGAAACACGAGGATCCATATATATTTCATTAGCCCAATAAAGCACGCAGACTTCTACATACAATCAACACCTCACCACGCCGGGATTCGAACCCACGGCCCACGAGCCCATGACTGTGACCAGGGAACGCTACTTCTGGACCATCAGGATACTAAAAGCAGTAGTAGACTCTATTATATTTCACACAAAGCCTGTTCAACGAGCTTATGGCGCCGTGAACCCCTAATCGGGACTACCTATATCAAGTAGGTGGTCAGAGTAACGTTTTACCATATCCGTCTTCGAAACACGAGGATCCATATATATTTCATTAGCCCAATAAAGCACGCGGACTTCTACATACAATCAACACCTCACCCCGCCAGGATTCGAAACCACGGCCCACGAGCCCACGACTGTGATCGGGGAACGCTACCTCTGGACCACCAGGATACTAAAAGCAGTCCTAGACTCTGTTATATTTCACACAAAGCCTGTTCAACGAGCTTATGGCGCCGTGAACCTCTAATGGGGACTATCCGTATCACGTAGGTGGTCAGAGTAACGTTTTACCAAATCCGGTTTCGAAACACGAGGATCCATATATAGTTCATTAGCCCAATAAAGCACGCAGACTTCTACATACAATCAACACCTCACCCCGCCGGGATTTAAACCCACGGCCCACGAGCCCATGACTGTGACCAGGGAACGCTACTTCTGGACCACCAGGAAACTAAAAGCAGTCCTAGACTCTGTTATATTTCACACAAAGCCTGTTCAACGAGCTTATGGCGCCATGAACCTCTAATGGGGACTACCCGTATCACTTAGGTGGTCAGAGTAACGTTTTACCAAATCCGACTTCGAAACACGAGGATCCATATATATTTCATTAGCCCAATAAAGGATGCAGACTTGTACATACAATGAACACCTCACCCCGCCAGGATTCGAACCCACTGCCCACGAGCCCATGACTGTGACCGCGGAACGCTACCTCTGAACCACCAGGATACTAAAAGCAGTCCTAGAGTCTGATATATTTCGAACAAAGCCTGTTCAGCGAGCTTATGGCGCCGTGAACCTCTAATGGGGACTACCCGTATCACGTAGGTGGTCAGAGTAGCGTTTTACCAAATCCGGAATCGAAACACGAGAATCCATATATATTTCATTATCCCAATAAATCACGCGGATTTCTACATACAATCAACACCTCACCCCGCCAGGATTCGAACCCACGGCCCACGAGCCCATGACTGTGACCGGGGAACGCTACCTCTGGACCACCAGGATACTAAAAGCAGTCCTAGACTCTGTTATATTTCACACAAAGCCTGTTCAACGAGCTTATGGCGCTATGAACCTCTAATGGGGACTACCTGTATCACGTAGGTGGTCAGAGTAACGTTTTACCAAATCCGACTTCGAAACACGAGGATCCATATATATTTCATTAGCCCAATAAAGGATGCAGACTTGTACATACAATGAACACCTCACCCCGCCAGGATTCGAACCCACTGCCCACGAGCCCATGACTGTGACCGCGGAACGCTACCTCTGAACCACCAGGATACTAAAAGCAGTCCTAGAGTCTGTTATATTTCTAACAAAGCCTGTTCAGCGAGCTTATGGCGCCGTGAACCTCTAATGGGGACTACCCGTATCACGTAGGTGGTCAGAGTAACGTTTTACCAAATCCGGCTTCGAAACACGAGGATCCATATATATTTCATTATCCCAATAAATCACGCGGACTTCTACATACAATCAACACCTCACCCCGCCAGGATTCGAACCCACGGCCCACGAGCCCACGACTGTGACCGGGGAATGCTACCTCTGGACCACCAGGATACTAAAAGCAGTCCTAGACTCTGTTATATTTCACACAAAGCCTGTTCAACGAGCTTATGGCGCCGTGAACCTCTAATGGGGACTACCCGTATCACGTAGGTGGTCAGAGTAACGTTTTACCAAATCCGTCTTCGAAACACGAGGATCCATATATATTTCATTAGCCCAATAAAAATAGCGGACTTCTACATACAATTAACACCTCACCCCGCCAGGATTCGATCCCACGGCCCACGAGACCATGACTGTGACCGGGGAACATTACCTCTGGACCACCAGGATACTAAAAGCAGTCCTAGACTCTGTTATATTTCACACAAAGCCTGTTCAACGAGCTTATGGCGCCGTGAACCTCTAATGGGGACTACCCGTATCACGTAGGTGGTCAGAGTAACGTTTTACCAAATCCGGCTTCGAAACACGAGGATCGATATATATTTCATTAGCCCAATAAAAATAGCGGACTTCTACATGCAATAAACACCTCACCCCGCCAGGATTCGAACCCACGGCCCACGAGCCCATGACTGTGACCGGGGAACATTACCTCTGGACCACCAGGATACTAAAAGCAGTCCTAGACTCTGTTATATTTCACACAAAGCCTGTTCAACGAGCTTATGGCGCCATGAACCTCTAATGGGGACTACCTGTATCACGTAGGTCGTCAGAGTAACGTTTTACCAAATCCGGCTTCGAAACACGAGGATCCATATATATTTCATTAGCCCAATAAAGGATGCAGACTTTTACATACAATGAACACCTCACCCCGCCAGGATTCGATCCCACGGCCCACGAGCCCATGACTGTGACCGGGGAACGCTACCTCTGGACCACCAGGATACTAAAAGCAGTCCTAGACTCTGTTATATTTCACACAAAGCCTGTTCAACGAGCTTATGGCGCCGTGAACCTCTAATGGGGACTACCCGTATCACGTAGGTGGTCAGAGTAGCGTTTTACCAAATCCGGCATCGAAACACGAGGATCCATATATATTTCATTATCCCAATAAATCATGCGGACTTCTACATACAATCAACACCTCACCCCGCCAGGATTCGAACCCACGGCCCACGAGCGCACGACTGTGATCGGGGAACGCTACCTCTGGACCACCTGGATACTAAAAGCAGTCCTAGACTCTGTTATATTTCACACAAAACCTGCTCATCGAGCTTAATCCGACGTGAACCTCTAATGGGGACTACCCGTATCACGTAGGTGGTCAGAGTAACGTTTTACCAAATCCCTCTTCGAAATACGAGGATCCATATATATTTCATTAGCCCAATAAAGCACGCAGACTTGTACATACAATGAACACCTCACCCCGCCAGGATTCGAACCCACGGCCCACGAGCCCATGACTGTGACCGGGGAACGCTACCTCTGGAACCACCAGGATACTAAAAGCAGTCCTAGACTCTGTTATATTTCACACAAAGCCTGTTCAACGAGCTTATGGCGCCGTGAACCTCTAATGGGAACTACCCGTATCACTTAGGTGGGCAGAGTAACGTTTTACCATATCCGTCTTCGAAACACGAGGATCCATATATATTTCATTAGCCCAATAAAGCACGCGGACTTCTACATACAATGAACACCTCACCCCGCCAGGATTCGAACCCACGGCCCACGAGCCCATGACTGTGACCGGGGAATGCTACCTCTGGACCACCAGGATACTAAAAGCAGTCCTAGACTCTGTTATATTTCAAACAAAGCCTGTTCAACGAGCTTATGGCGCCGTGAACCTCTAATCGGGACTACCCGTATCAAGTAGGTGGTCAGAGTAACGTTTTACCATATCCGTCTTCGAAACACGAGGATCCATATATATTTCATTAGCCCAATAAAGCACGCGGACTTCTACATACAATCAACACCTCACCCGCCAGGATTCGAACCCATGGCCCACGAGCCCATGACTGTGAACGGGGAACGCTACCTCTGGACCACCAGGAAACTAAAAGCAGTCCTAGACTCTGTTATATTTCACACAAAGCCTGTTCAACGAGCTTATGGCGCCGTGAACCTCTAATGGGGACTACCCGTATCACGTAGGTGGTCAGAGTAACGTTTTACCAAATCCGTCTTCGAAACACGAGGATCGATATATATTTCATTAGCCCAATAAAGCACGCGGACTTGTACATACAATGAACACCTCACCCCGCCAGGATTCGAACCCACGGCCCACGAGCCCACGACTGTGACCGGGGAACGCTACCTCTGGACCACCAGGATACTAAAAGCAGTCCTAGACTCTGTTATATTTCACACAAAGCCTGTTCAACGAGCTTATGGCGCCGTGAACCTCTAATGGGGACTACCCGTATCACGTAGGTGGTCAGAGTAACGTTTTACCAAATCCGTCTTCGAAACACGAGGATCCATATATATTTCATTAGCCCAATAAAGCACGCAGACTTCTACATACAATCAACACCTCACCCCGCCAGGATTCGAACCCACGGCCCACGAGCCCATGACTGTGACCGGGGAACGCTACCTCTGGACCACCAGGATACTAAAAGCAGTCCTAGACTCTGTTATATTTCACACAAAGCCTGTTCAACGAGCTTATGGCGCCGTGAACCTCTAATGGGGACTACCCGTATCACGTAGGTGGTCAGAGTAACGTTTTACCATATCCGTCTTCGAAACACGAGGATCCATATATATTTCATTAGCCCAATAAAGCACGCGGACTTCTACATACAATCAACACCTCACCCCGCCAGGATTCGAACCCATGGCCCACGAGCCCATGACTGTGACCGGGGAACGCTACCTCTGGACCACCAGGATACTAAAAGCAGTCCTAGACTCTGTTATATTTCACACAAAGCCTGTTCAACGAGCTTATGGCGCCATGAACCTCTAATGGGGACTACCCGTATCACGTAGGTGGTCAGAGTAACGTTTTACCAAATCCGTCTTCGAAACACGAGGATCCATATATATTTCATTAGCCCAATAAAGCACGCGGACTTCTACATACAATCAACACCTCACCCCGCCAGGATTCGAACCCACGGCCCACGAGCCCACGACTGTGATCGGGGAACGCTACCTCTGGACCACCAGGATACTAAAAGCAGTCCTAGACTCTGTTATATTTCACACAAAGCCTGTTCAACGAGCTTATGGCGCCGTGAACCTCTAATGGGGACTACCCGTATCACGTAGGTGGTCAGAGTAACGTTTTACCAAATCCGTCTTCGAAACACGAGGATCCATATATATTTCATTAGCCCAATAAAGCACGCAGACTTCTACATACAATCAACACCTCACCCCGCCAGGATTCGAACCCACGGCCCACGAGCCCATGACTGTGACCGGGAACGCTACCTCTGGACCACCAGGATACTAAAAGCAGTCCTAGACTCTGTTATATTTCACACAAAGCCTGTTCAACGAGCTTATGGCGCCGTGAACCTCTAATGGGGACTACCCGTATCACTTAGGTGGGCAGAGTAACGTTTTACCATATCCGTCTTCGAAACACGAGGATCCATATATATTTCATTAGCCCAATAAAGCACGCGGACTTCTACATACAATCAACACCTCACCCCGCCAGGATTCGAACCCACGGCCCACGAGCCCATGACTGTGACCGGGGAACGCTACCTCTGAACCACCAGGATACTAAAAGCAGTCCTAGACTCTGTTATATTTCACACAAAGCCTGTTCAGCGAGCTTATGGCGCCGTGAACCTCTAATGGGGACTACCCGTATCACGTAGGTGGTCAGAGTAACGTTTTACCATATCCGGCATCGAAACACGAGGATCCATATATATTTCATTATCCCAATAAATCATGCGGACTTCTACATACAATGAACACCTCACCCCGCCAGGATTCGAACCCACGGCCCACGAGCCCACGACTGTGACCGGGGAATGCTACCTCTGGACCACCAGGATACTAAAAGCAGTCCTAGACTCTGTTATATTTCACACAAAGCCTGTTCAACGAGCTTATGGCGCCGTGAACCTCTAATGGGGACTACCCGTATCACGTAGGTGGTCAGAGTAACGTTTTACCAAATCCGTCTTCGAAACACGAGGATCCATAAATATTTCATTAGCCCAATAAAGCACACGGACTTCTACATACAATCAACACCTCACCCCGCCAGGATTCGAACCCACGGCCCACGAGCACATGACTGTGAACGGGGAACGCTACCTCTGGACCACCAGGAAACTAAAAGCAGTCCTAGACTCTGTTATATTTCACACAAAGCCTGTTCAACGAGCTTATGGCGCCATGAACCTCTAATGGGGACTACCCGTATCACTTAGGTGGGCAGAGTAACGTTTTACCATATCCGTCTTCGAAACACGAGGATCCATATATATTTCATTAGCCCAATAAAGCACGCGGACTTCTACATACAATCAACACCTCACCCCGCCAGGATTCGAACCCACGGCCCACGAGCCCACGACTGTGACCGGGGAACGCTACCTCTGAACCACAGGGATACTAAAAGCAGTCCTAGACTCTGTTATATTTCACACAAAGCCTGTTCAACGAGCTTATGGCGCCGTGAACCTCTAATGGGGACTATCCGTATCACGTAAGTGGTCAGAGTAACGTTTTACCAAATCCGGTTTCGAAACACGAGGATCCATATATAGTTCATTAGCCCAATAAAGCACGCAGACTTCTACATACAATCAACACCTCACCCCGCCGGATTTAAACCCACGGCCCACGAGCCCATGACTGTGACCAGGGAACGCTACTTCTGGACCACCAGGATACTAAAAGCAGTCCTAGACTCTGTTATATTTCACACAAAGCCTGTTCAACGAGCTTATGGCGCCGTGAACCTCTAATGGGGACTACCCGTATCACTTAGGTGGTCAGAGTAACGTTTTACCATATCCGTCTTCGAAACACGAGGATCCATATATATTTCATTAGCCCAATAAAGGATGCAGACTTGTACATACAATGAACACCTCACCCCGCCAGGATTCGAACCCACTGCCCACGAGCCCATGACTGTGACGCGGAACGCTACCTCTGAACCACCAGGATACTAAAAGCAGTCCTAGACTCTGTTATATTTCACACAAAGCCTGTTCAACGAGCTTATGGCGCCGTGAACCTCTAATGGGGACTACCCGTATCACGTAGGTGGTCAGAGTAACGTTTTACCAAATCCGGCTTCGAAACACGAGGATCCATATATATTTCATTAGCCCAATAAAGCACGCGGACTTCTACATACAATCAACACCTCACCCCGCCAGGATTCGAACCCACGGCCCACGAGCCCATGACTGTGACCGGGGAACGCTACCTCTGGACCACCAGGATACTAAAAGCAGTCCTAGACTCTGTTATATTTCACACAAAGCCTGTTCAACGAGCTTATGGCGCCGTGAACCTCTAATGGGGACTACCCGTATCACGTAGGTGGTCAGAGTAACGTTTTACCAAATCCGTCTTCGAAACACGAGGATCCATATATATTTCATTAGCCCAATAAAAATAGCGGACTTCTACATACAATGAACACCTCACCCCGCCAGGATTCGAACCCACGGCCCACGAGCCCATGACTGTGACCGGGGAACGCTACCTCTGGACCACCAGGATACTAAAAGCAGTCCTAGACTCTGTTATATTTCACACAAAGCCTGTTCAACGAGCTTATGGCGCCGTGAACCTCTAATGGGGACTACCGTATCACGTAGGTGGTCAGAGTAACGTTTTACCAAATCCGTCTTCGAAACACGAGGATCCATATATATTTCATTAGCCCAATAAAGCAGCAGGACTTCTACATACAATCAACACCTCACCCTGCCAGGATTCGAACCCACTGCCCACGAGCCCATGACTGTGACCGGGGAACGCTACCTCTGGACCACCAGGATACTAAAAGCAGTCCTAGACTCTGTTATATTTCACACAAAGCCTGTTCAGCGAGCTTATGGCGCCATGAACCTCTAATGGGGACTACCCGTATCACGTAGGTGGTCAGAGTAACGTTTTACCAAATCCGTCTTCGAAACACGAGGATCCATATATATTTCATTAGCCCAATAAAGCACGCGGACTTCTACATACAATCAACACCTCACCCCGCCAGGATTCGAACCCACGGCCCACGAGCCCACGACTGTGACCGGGGAACGCTACCTCTGGAACACCAGGATACTAAAAGCAGTCCTAGACTCTGTTATATTTCACACAAAGCCTGTTCAACGAGCTTATGGCGCCGTGAACCTCTAATGGGGACTACCCGTATCACGTAGGTGGTCAGAGTAACGTTTTACCAAATCCGTCTTCGAAACACGAGGATCCATATATATTTCATTAGCCCAATAAAGGATGCAGACTTTTACATACAATGAACACCTCACCCCGCCAGGATTCGAACCCACTGCCCACAAGCCCATGACTGTGACCGGGGAACGCTACCTCTGGAACTACCAGGATACTAAAAGCAGTCCTAGACTCTGTTATATTTCACCCAAATCCTGTTCAACGAGCTTATGGCGCCGTGAACCTCTAATGGGGACTACCCGTATCACTTAGGTGGTCAGAGTAACGTTTTACCATATGCGTCTTCGAAACACGAGGATCGATATATATTTCATTAGCCCAATAAAGCATGCGGACTTCTACATACAATCAATACCTCACCCCGCCAGGATTCGAACCCACGGCCCACGAGCCCATGACTGTGACCGGGGAACGCTACCTCTGGACCACCAGGATACTAAAAGCAGTCCTAGACTCTGTTATATTTCACACAAAGCCTGTTCATCGAGCTTATGGCGCCGTGAACCTCTAATGGGGACTACCCGTATCACGTAGGTGGTCAGAGTAACGTTTTACCAAATCCGTCTTCGAAACACGAGGATCCATATATATTTCATTAGCCCAATAAAGCACGCGGACTTGTACATACAATCAACACCTCACCCCGCCAGGATTCGAACCCACGGCCCACGAGCCCACGACTGTGACCGGGGAATGCTACCTCTGGACCACCAGGATACTAAAAGCAGTCCTAGACTCTGTTATATTTCAAACAAAGCCTGTTCAACGAGCTTATGGCGCCGTGAACCTCTAATGGGGACTACCCGTATCACGTAGGTGGTCAGAGTAACGTTTTACCAAATCCGTCTTCGAAACACGAGGATCGATATATATTTCATTAGCCCAATAAAAATAGCGGACTTCTACATGCAATTAACACCTCACCCCGCCAGGATTCGATCCCACGGCCCACGAGACCATGACTGTGACCGGGGAACATTACCTCTGGACCACCTGGATACTAAAAGTAGTCCTAGACTCTGTTATATTTCACACAAAGCCTGTTCAACGAGCTTATGGCGCCGTGAACCTCTAATGGGGACTACCCGTATAACGTAGGTGGTCAGAGTAACGTTTTACCAAATCCGGTTTCGAAACACGAGGATCCATATATAGTTCATTAGCCCAATAAAGCACGCAGACTTCTACATACAATCAACACCTCACCACGCCGGGATTTAAACCAACGGCCCACGAGCCCATGACTGTGACCAGGGAACGCTACTTCTGGACCATCAGGATGCTAAAAGCAGTATTAGACTCTATTATATTTCACACAAAGCCTGTTCAACGAGCTTATGGCGCCGTGAACCCCTAATCGGGACTACCCATATCAAGTAGGTGGTCAGAGTAACGTTTTACCATATCCGTCTTCGAAACACGAGGATCTATATATATTTCATTAGCCCAATAAAGCACACGGACTTCTACATACAATCAATACCTCACCCTGCCAGGATTCGAACCCATGGCCCACGAGTCCATGACTGTGAACGGGGAACGCTACCTCTGGACCACCAGGAAACTAAAAGCAGTCCTAGACTCTGTTATATTTCACACAAAGCCTGTTCAACGAGCTTTCGGCGCCATGAACCTCTAATGGGGACTACCCGTATCACTTAGGTGGGCAGAGTAACGTTTTACCATATCCGTCTTCGAAGCACGAGGATCCATATATATTTCATTAGCCCAATAAAGCACGCGGACATCTACATACAATCAACACCTCACCCCGCCAGGATTCGAAACCACGGCCCACGAGCCCACGACTGTGATCGGGGAACGCCACCTCTGGACCACCAGGATACTAAAAGCAGTCCAAGAGTCTGTTATATTTCAAACAAAGCCTGTTCAGCGAGCATATGGCGCCGTGAACCTCTAATGGGGACTATCCGTATCACGTAAGTGGTCAGAGTAACGTTTTACCAAATCCGGTTTCGAAACACGAGGATCCATATATAGTTCATTAGCCCAATAAAGCACGTAGACTTCTACATACAATCAACACCTCACCCCGCCGGGATTTAAACCCACGGCACAGGAGCCCATGACTGTGACCAGGGACCGCTACTTCTGGACCACCAGGAAACTAAAAGCAGTCCTAGAATCTGTTATATTTCACACAAATCCTGTTCAACGAGCTTATGGCGCCGTGAACCTCTAATGGGAACTTCCCGTATCACTTAGGTGAGCAGAGTAACGTTTTACCATATCTGTCTTCGAAACACGAGGATCCATATATATTTCATTAGACCAATAAAGGATGCAGACTTTTACATACAATGAACACCTCACCCCGCCAGGATTCGAACCCACTGCCCACAAGCCCATGACTGTGACCGGGGAACGCTACCTCTGGAACTACCAGGATACTAAAAGCAGTCCTAGAGTCTGTTATATTTCAAACAAAGCCTGTTTAGCGAGCTTATGGCGCCCTGAACCTCTAATGGGGACTACCCGTATCAAGTAGGTGGTCAGAGTAACGTTTTACCAAATCCCTCTTCGAAATACGAGGATCCATATATATTTCATTAGCCCAATAAAGCACGCGGACTTCTACATACAATCAACACCTCACCCCGCCAGGATTCGACCCCACGGCCCACTAGCCCATGACTGTGACCGGGGAACGCTACCTCTAGAACTACCAGGATACTAAAAGCAGTCCTAGACTCTGTTATATTTCACACAAATCCTGTTCAACGAGCTTATGGCGCCGTGAACCTCTAATGGGAACTTCCTGTATCACTTAGGTGGGCAGAGTAACGTTTTACCATATCTGTCTTCGAAACACGAGGATCCATATATATTTCATTAGCCCAATAAAGGATGAAGACTCTTACATACAATGAACACCTCACCCCGCCAGGATTCGAACCCAGGGCCCACGAGCCCACGACTGTGATCGGGGAACGCTACCTCTGGAACACCAGGATACTAAAAGCATCCAAGACTCTGTTATATTTCACACAAAGCCTGTTGAGCGAGCTTATGGCGCCGTGAACCTCTAATGGGGACTACCCGTATCACGTAGGTGGTCAGAGTAGCGTTTTACCAAATCCGGCATCGAAACACGAGGATCCATATATATTTCATTATCCCAATAAATCATGCGGACTTCTACATACAATGAACACCTCACCCCGCCAGGATTCGAGCCCACTGCCCACAAGCCCATGACTGTGACCGGGGAACGCTACCTCTAGAACTACCAGGATACTAAAAGCAGTCCTAGACTCTGTTATATTTCACACAAAGCCTGTTGAGCGAGCTTATGGCGCCGTGAACCTCTAATGGGGACTACCCGTATCACGTAGGTGGTCAGAGTAGCGTTTTACCAAATCCGGCATCGAAACACGAGGATCCATATATATTTCATTAGCCCAATAAAGGATGAAGACTCTTACATACAATGAACACCTCACCCCGCCAGGATTCGAACCCAGGGCCCACGAGCCCACGACTGTGACCGGGGAACGCTACCTCTAGAACTACCAGGATACTAAAAGCAGTCCTAGACTCTGTTATATTTCACACAAATCCTGTTCAACGAGCTTATGGCGCCGTGAACCTCTAATGGGGACTACCCGTATCACTTAGGTGGGCAGAGTAACGTTTTACCATATCCGTCTTCGAAACACGAGGATCCATATATATTTCATTAGCCCAATAAAGCACCCGGACTTCTACATACAATCAACACCTCACCCCGCCAGGATTCGAAACCACGGCCCACGAGCCCACGACTGTGATCGGGGAACGCTACCTCTGGACCACCAGGATACTAAAAGCAGTCCAAGAGTCTGTTATATTTCAAACAAAGCCTGTTCAGCGAGCATATGGCGCCGTGAACCTCTAATGGGGACTATCCGTATCACGTAAGTGGTCAGAGTAACGTTTTACCAAATCCGGTTTCGAAACACGAGGATCCATAAATAGTTCTTAGCCCAATAAAGCACGCAGACTTCTACATACAATCAACACCTCACCACGCCGGGATTCTAAACCACGGCCCACGAGCCCATGACTGTGACCAGGGAACGCTACTTCTGGACCATCAGGATGCTAAAAGCAGTATTAGACTCTATTATATTTCACACAAAGCCTGTTCAACGAGCTTATGGCGCCGTGAACCCCTAATCGGGACTACCCATATCAAGCAGGTGGTCAGAGTAACGTTTTACCAAATCCGGCTTCGAAAAACGAGGATCGATTTATATTTCATTAGCCCAATAAAGCGCGCGGACTTCTACATACAATGAACACCTCACCCCGCCAGGATTCGAACCCACTGCCCACGAGCAAATGACTGTGACCGCGGAACGCTACCTCTGAACCACCAGGATACTAAAAGCACTCCTAGAGTCTGTTATATTTCAAACAAAGCCTGTTCAGCGAGCTTATGGCGCCGTGAACCTCTAATGGGGACTACCTGTATCACGTAGGTGGTCAGAGTAACGTTTTACCAAATCCGACTTCGAAACACGAGGATCCATATATATTTCATTAGCCCAATAAAGGATGCAGACTTGTACATACAATGGACACCTCACCCCTCCAGGATTCGAACCCACTGCCCACGAGCCCATGACTGTGACCGCGGAACGCTACCTCTGAACCACCAGGATACTAAAAGCAGTCCTAGAGTCTGTTATATTTCAAACAAAGCCTGTTCAGCGAGCCTATGGCGCCCTGAACCTCTAATGGGGACTACCCATATCAAGTAGGTGGTCAGAGCAACGTTTTACCAAATCCCTCTTCGAAATACGAGGATCCATATATATTTCATTAGCCCAATAAAGCACGCGGACTTCTACATACAATCAACACCTCACCCCGCCAGGATTCGAACCCACGGCCCACGAGCGCACGACTGTGATCGGGGAACGCTACCTCTGGACCACCAGGATACTAAAAGCAGTCCTAGACTCTGTTATATTTCACACAAAACCTGTTCATCGAGCTTATGGCGCCGTGAACCTCTAATGGGGACTACCCGTATCACGCAGGTGGTCAGAGTAACGTTTTACCAAATCCCTCTTCGAAATACGAGGATCGATATATATTTCATTAGCCCAATAATGGACGCAGACTTGTACATACAATGAACACCTCACCCCTCCAGGATTCGACCCCACGGCCCACTAGCCCATGACTGTGACCGGGGAACGCTACCTCTGGAACTACCAGGATACTAAAAGCAGTCCTAGACTCTGTTATATTTCACCCAAATCCTGTTCAACGAGCTTATGGCGCCGTGAACCTATAATGGGAACTACCCATATCACTTAGGTGGGCAGAGTAACGTTTTACCATATGCGTCTTCGAAACACGAGGATCCATATATATTTCATTAGCCCAATAAAGCACGCGGACTTCTACATACAATCAACACCTCACCCCGCCAGGATTCGAACCCACGGCCCACGAGCCCACGACTGTGATCGGGGAACGCTACCTCTGGACCACCAGGATACTAAAAGCAGTCCTAGACTCTGTTTTATTTCACACAAAACCTGTTCATCGAGCTTAATCCGCCGTGAACCTCTAATGGGGACTACCCGTATCACGCAGGTGGTCAGAGTAACGTTTTACCAAATCCCTCTTCGAAATATGAGGATCCATATATATTTCATTAGCCCAATAAAGCACGCGGACTTGTACATACAATGAACACCTCACCCCGCCAGGATTCGACCCCACGGCCCACGAGCCCACGACTGTGACCGGGGAATGCTACCTCTGGACCACCAGGATACTAAAAGCAGTCCTACACTCTGTTATATTTCAAACAAAGCCTGTTCAACGAGCTTATGGCGCCGTGAACCTCTAATGGGGACTACCCGTATCACGTAGGTGGTCAGAGTAACGTTTTACCAAATCCGTCTTCGAAACACGAGGATCGATATATATTTCATTAGCCCAATAAAAATAGCGGACTTCTACATACAATCAACACCTCACCCCGCCAGGATTCGAACCCACGGCCCACGAGACCATGACTGTGACCGGGGAACGCTACCTCTGGACCACCTGGATACTAAAAGCAGTCCTAGACTCTGTTATATTTCACACAAAGCCTGTTCAACGAGCTTATGGCGCCGTGAACCTCTAATGGGGACCACCTGTATCACGTAGGTGGTCAGAGTAACGTTTTACCAAATCCGGCTTCGAAACACGAGGATCGATATATATTTCATAAGCCCAATAAAAAGAGCGGACTTCTACATGCAATTAACACCTCACCCAGCCAGGATTCGAGCCCACTGCCCACAAGCCCATGACTGTGACCGCGGAACGCTACCTCTGAACCACAGGGATACTAAAAGCAGTCCTAGACTCTGTTATATTTCAAACAAAGCCTGTTGAACGAGCTTATGGCGCCGTGAACCTCTAATGGGGACTACCCGTATCACGTAGGTGGTCAGAGTAGCGTTTTACCAAATCCGGCATCGAAACACGAGGATCCATATATATTTCATTATCCCAATAAATCATGCGGACTTCTACATACAATCAACACCTCACCCCGCCAGGATTCGAACCCACGGCCCACGAGCCCACGACTGTGACCGGGGAACGCTACCTCTGGACCACCAGGATACTAAAAGCAGTCCTAGACTCTGTTATATTTCACACAAAACCTGTTCATCGAGCTTAAAGCGCCGTGAACCTCTAATGGGGACTACCCGTATCACGCAGGTGGTCAGAGTAACGTTTTACCAAATCCCTCTTCGAAATACGAGGATCCATATATATTTCATTAGCCCAATAAAGCACGCGGACTTCTACATACAATGAACACCTCACCCCGCCAGGATTCGAACCCACGGCCCACGAGCCCATGACTGTGACCGGGGAACGCTACCTCTGGACCACCAGGATACTAAAAGCAGTCCTAGACTCTGTTATATTTCACACAAAGCCTGTTCAACGAGCTTATGGCGCCGTGAACCCCTAATCGGGACTACCCATATCAAGTAGGTGGTCAGAGTAACGTTTTACCATATCCGTCTTCGAAACACGAGGATCCATATATATTTCATTAGCCCAATAAAGCACACGGACTTCTACATACAATCAACACCTCACCCTGCCAGGATTCGAACCCATGGCCCACGAGCCCATGACTGTGAACGGGGAACGCTACCTCTGGACCACCAGGAAACTAAAAGCAGTCCTAGACTCTGTTATATTTCACACAAAGCCTGTTCAACGAGCTTACGGCGCCATGAACCTCTAATGGGGACTACCCGTATCACTTAGGTGGGCAGAGTAACGTTTTACCATATCCGTCTTCGAAACACGAGGATCCATATATATTTCATTAGCCCAATAAAGCACGCGGACTTCTACATACAATCAACACCTCACCCCGCCAGGATTCGAACCCACGGCCCACGAGCCCACGACTGTGATCGGGGAACGCTACCTCTGGACCACCAGGATACTAAAAGCAGTCCTAGACTCTGTTATATTTCACACAAAGCCTGTTCAACGAGCTTATGGCGCCGTGAACCTCTAATGGGGACTATCCGTATCACGTAAGTGGTCAGAGTAACGTTTTACCAAATCCGGTTTCGAAACACGAGGATCCATATATAGTTCATTAGCCCAATAAAGCACGCAGACTTCTACATACAATCAACACCTCACCCCGCCAGGATTCGAACCCACGGCCCACGAGCCCATGACTGTGACCAGGGACCGCTACTTCTGGACCACCAGGAAACTAAAAGCAGTCCTAGACTCTGTTATATTTCACACAAAGCCTGTTCAACGAGCTTATGGCGCCATGAACCTCTAATGGGGACTACCCGTATCACTTAGGTGGTCAGAGTAACGTTTTACCATATCCGACTTCGAAACATGATGGTCCATATATATATATCATTAGCCCAATAAAGGATGCAGACTTGTACATATAATGAGCACCTCACCCCGCCAGGATTCGAACCCACTGCCCACGAGCCCATGACTGTGACCGCGGAACGCTACCTCTGAACCACCAGGATACTAAAAGCAGTCCTAGAGTCTGATATATTTCGAACAAAGCCTGTTCAGCGAGCTTATGGCGCCGTGAACCTCTAATGGGGACTACCCGTATCACGTAGGTGGTCAGAGTAGCGTTTTACCAAATCCGGAATCGAAACACGAGAATCCATATATATTTCATTATCCCAATAAATCACGCGGATTTCTACATACAATCAACACCTCACCCAGCCCGGATTCGAACCCACGGCCCACGAGCCCACGACTGTGACCGGGGAATGCTACCTCTGGACCACCAGGATACTAAAAGCAGTCCAAGACTCTGTTAATTTTCACACAAAGCCTGTTCAATGAGCTTATGGCGCCGTGAACCTCTAATGGGGACTACCCGTATCACGTAGGTGGTCAGAGTAACGTTTTACCAAATCCGTCTTCGAAACACGAGGCTCGATATATATTTCATTAGCCCAATAAAAATAGCGGACTTCTACATGCAATTAACACCTCACCCCGCCAGGATTCGATCCCACGGCCCACGAGACCATGACTGTGACCGGGGAACATTACCTCTGGACCACCTGGATACTAAAAGCAGTCCTAGACTCTGTTATATTTCACACAAAGCCTGTTCAACGAGCTTATGGCGCCGTGAACCTCTAATGGGGACTACCCGTATCACGTAGGTGGTCAGAGTAACGTTTTACCAAATCCGGCTTCGAAACACGAGGATCGATATATATTTCATTAGCCCAATAAAAATAGCGGACTTCTACATGCAATCAACACCTCACCCCGCCGGGATTTAAACCCACGACCCACGAGCCCATGACTGTGACCAGGGACCGCTACTTCTGGACCACCAGGAAACTAAAAGCAGTCCTAGACTCTGTTATATTTCAAACAAAGCCTGTTCAACGAGCTTATGGCGCCGTGAACCTCTAATCAGGACTACCGGTATCAAGTAGGTGGTCAGAGTAACGTTTTACCAAATCCGGCTACGAAACACGAGGATCGATTTATATTTCATTAGCCCAATAAAGCGCGCGGACTTCTACATACAATGAACACCTCACCCCGCCAGGATTCGAACCCACTGCCCACGAGCCCATGACTGTGACCGCGGAACGCTACCTCTGAACCACCAGGATACTAAAAGCAGTCCTAGAGTCTGTTATATTTCAAACAAAGCCTGTTCAGCGAGCTTATGGCGCCGTGAACCTCTAATGGGGACTACCTGTATCACGTAGGTGGTCAGAGTAACGTTTTACCAAATCCGACTTCGAAACACGAGGATCCATATATATTTCATTATCCCAATAAATCACGCGGACTTCTACATACAATCAACACCTCACCCCGCCAGGATTCGAACCCAGGGCCCACGAGCCCACGACAGTGATCGGGGAACGCTACCTCTGGAACACCAGGATACTAAAGCATCCAAGACTCTCTTATATTTCACACAAAGCCTGTTCAACGAGCTTATGGCGCCGTGAACCTCTAATCGGAACTACCCGTATCAAGCAGGTGGTCAGAGTAACGTTTTACCAAATCCGGCTTCGAAAAACGAGGATCGATTTATATTTCATTAGCCCAATAAAGCGCGCGGACTTCTACATACAATGAACACCTCACCCCGCCAGGATTCGAACCCACTGCCCACGAGCAAATGACTGTGACCGCGGAACGCTACCTCTGAACCACCAGGATACTAAAAGCACTCCTAGAGTCTGTTATATTTCAAACAAAGCCTGTTCAGCGAGCTTATGGCGCCGTGAACCTCTAATGGGGACTACCTGTATCACGTAGGTGGGCAGAGTAACGTTTTACCATATCCGTCTTCGAAACACGAGGATCCATATATATTTCATTAGCCCAATAAAGCACGCGGACTTCTACATACAATCAACACCTCACCCCGCCAGGATTCGAACCCACGGCCCACGAGCCCACGACTGTGATCGGGGAACGCTACCTCTGGACCACCAGGATACTAAAAGCAGTCCAAGAGTCTGTTATATTTCACACAAAGCCTGTTCAACGAGCTTATGGCGCTGTGAATCTCTAATGGGGACTACCCGTATCATGTAGGTGGTCAGATTAGCGTTTTACCAAATCCGTCATCGAAACACGAGGATCCATATATATTTCATTATCCCAATAAATCAAACGGACTTCTACATACAATCAACACCTCACCCAGCCAGGATTCGAACCCACGGCCCACGAGCCCACGACTGTGACCGTGGAACGCTACCTCTGAACCACCAGGATACTAAAAGCAGTCCTAGAGTCTGTTATATTTCAAACAAAGCCTGTTCAGCGTGCTTATGGAGCCGTGAACCTCTAATGGGGACTACCTGTATCACGTAGGTGGTCAGAGTAACGTTTTACCAAATCCGACTTCGAAACACGAGGATCCATATATATTTTATTATCCCAATAAATCACGCGGACTTCTACATACAATGAACACCTCACCCCGCCAGGATTCGACCCCACGGCCCACTAGCCCATGACTGTGACCGGGGAACGTTACCTCTGGAACTACCAGGATACTAAAAGCAGTCCTAGACTCTGTTATATTTCACACAAATCCTGTTCAACGAGCTTATGGCGCCGTGAACCTCTAATGGGAACTACTCGTATCACTTAGGTGGGCAGAGTAACGTTTTACCATATCCGTCTTCGAAACACGAGGATCCATATATATTTCATTAGCCCAATAAAGCACGCAGACTTCTACATACAATCAACACCTCACCCCGCCAGGATTCGAACCCATGGCCCACGAGCCCATGACTGTGAACGGGGAACGCTACCTCTGGACCACCAGGAAACTAAAAGCAGTCCTAGACTCTGTTATATTTCAAACAAAGCCTGTTCAACGAGCTTATGGCGCCGTGAACCTCTAATCAGGACTACCGGTATCAAGTAGGTGGTCAGAGTAATGTTTTACCAAATCCGGCTTCGAAACACGAGGATCGATTTATATTTCATTAGCCCAATAAAGCACGCGGACTTGTACATACAATGAACACCTCACCCCGCCAGGATTCGAACCCACGGCCCACTAGCCCATGACTGTGACCGGGGAACGCTACCTCTGGACCACCAGGATACTAAAAGCAGTCCTAGACTCTGTTATATTTCACACAAATCCTGTTCAACGAGCTTATGGCGCCGTGAACCTCTAATGGGAACTACTCGTATCACTTAGGTGGGCAGAGTAACGTTTTACCATATCCGTCTTCGAAACACGAGGATCCATATATATTTCATTAGCCCAATAAAGCACGCAGACTTCTACATACAATCAACACCTCACCCCGCCAGGATTCGAACCCATGGCCCACGAGCCCATGACTGTGAACGGGAATGCTACCTCTGGACCACCAGGAAACTAAAAGCAGTCCTAGACCTTGTTATATTTCAAACAAAGCCTGTTCAACGAGCTTATGGCGCCGTGAACCTCTAATCAGGACTACCGGTATCAAGTAGGTGGTCAGAGTAACGTTTTACCAAATCCGGCTTCGAAACACGAGGATCGATTTATATTTCATTAGCCCAATAAAGCACGCGGACTTGTACATACAATGAACACCTCACCCCGCCAGGATTCGAACCCACGGACCACGAGCCCATGACTGTGACCGCGGAACGCTACCTCTGAACCACCAGGATACTAAAAGCAGTCCTAGACTCTGATATATTTCAAACAAAGCCTGTTCAACGAGCTTATGGCGCCCTGAACCTATAATGGGGACTACCCGTATCACGTAAGTGGTCAGAGTAGCGTTTTACCAAATCCGGTTTCGAAACACGAGGATCCATATATAGTTCATTAGCCCAATAAAGCACGCAGACTTCTACATACAATCAACACCTCACCCCGCCAGGATTCGAACCCATGGCCCACGAGCCCATGACTGTGAACGGGGAACGCTACCTCTGGACCACCAGGATACTAAAAGCAGTCCTAGACTCTGTTTTATTTCACACAAAACCTGTTCATCGAGCTTAATCCGCCGTGAACCTCTAATGGGGACTACCCGTATCACTTAGGTTGGCAGAGTAACGTTTTACCATATCCGTCTTCGAAACACGAGGATCCATATATATTTCATTAGCCCAATAAAGCACGCGGACTTCTTCATACAATCAACACCTCACCCAGCCAGGATTCGAACCCACGGCCCACGAGCCCATGACTGTGACCGGGGAACGCTACCTCTGGACCACCAGGATACTAAAAGCAGTCCTAGACTCTGTTATATTTCACACAAAGCCTGTTCAACGAGCTTATGGCGCCGTGAACCTCTAATGGGGACTACCCGTATCACTTAGGTGGTCAGAGTAACGTTTTACCAAATCCGTCTTCGAAACACGAGGATCCATATATATTTCATTAGCCCAATAAAGCACGCGGACTTCTACATACAATCAACACCTCACCCCGCCAGGATTCGAACCCACGGCCCACGAGCCCATGACTGTGACCGGGGAACGCTACCTCTGGACCACCAGGATACTAAAAGCAGTCCTAGACTCTGTTATATTTCACACAAATCCTGTTCAACGAGCTTATGGCGCCGTGAACCTCTAATGGGGACTACCCGTATCACTTAGGTGGTCAGAGTAACGTTTTACCAAATCCGTCTTCGAAACACGAGGATCCATATATATTTCATTAGCCCAATAAAGCACGCAGACTTCTACATACAATGAACACCTCACCCCGCCAGGATTCGAACCCACGGCCCACGAGCCCATGACTGTGACCGGGGAACGCTACCTCTGGACCACCAGGATACTAAAAGCAGTCCTAGACTCTGTTATATTTCACACAAAGCCTGTTCAGCGAGCTTATGGCGCCGTGAACCTCTAATGGGGACTACCCGTATCACGTAGGTGGTCAGAGTAACGTTTTACCAAATCCGGATTCGAAACACGAGGATCCATATATATTTCATTAGCCCAATAAAGCACGCGGACTTCTACATACAATCAACACCTCACCCCGCCAGGATTCGAACCCACGGCCCACGAGCCCACGACTGTGACCGGGGAACGCTACCTCTGGACCACCAGGAATACTAAAAGCAGTCCTAGACTCTGTTATATTTCACACAAAGCCTGTTCAACGAGCTTATGGCGCCGTGAACCTCTAATGGGGACTACCCGTATCACGTAGGTGGTCAGAGTAACGTTTTACCAAATCCGTCTTCGAAACACGAGGATCGATATATATTTCATTAGCCCAATAAAAATAGCGGACTTCTACATGCAATTAACACCTCACCCCGCCAGGATTCGATCCCACGGCCCACGAGCCCATGACTGTGACCGGGGAACGCTACCTCTGGACCACCAGGATACTAAAAGCAGTCCTAGACTCTGTTATATTTCACACAAAGCCTGTTCAACGAGCTTATGGCGCCGTGAACCTCTAATGGGGACTACCCGTATCACGTAGGTGGTCAGAGTAACGTTTTACCAAATCCGACTTCGAAACACGAGGATCCATATATATTTCATTAGCCCAATAAAGCACGCAGACTTCTACATACAATGAACACCTCACCCCGCCAGGATTCGAACCCACTGCCCACGAGCCCATGACTGTGACCGCGGAACGCTACCTCTGAACCACCAGGATACTAAAAGCAGTCCTAGAGTCTGTTATATTTCAAACAAAGCCTGTTCAGCGAGCTTATGGCGCCGTGAACCTCTAATGGGGACTACCCGTATCACGTAGGTGGTCAGAGTAACGTTTTACCAAATCCCTCTTCGAAATACGAGGATCCATATATATTTCATTAGCCCAATAAAGCACGCGGACTTCTACATACAATCAACACCTCACCCCGCCAGGATTCGACCCCACGGCCCACTAGCCCATGACTGTGACCGGGGAACGCTACCTCTGGAACTACCAGGATACTAAAAGCAGTCCTAGACTCTGTTATATTTCACACAAATCCTGTTCAACGAGCTTATGGCGCCGTGAACCTCTAATGGGAACTTCCCGTATCACTTAGGTGGCAGAGTAACGTTTTACCATATCTGTCTTCGAAACACGAGGATCCATATATATTTCATTAGCCCAATAAAGGATGCAGACTCTTACATACAATGAACACCTCACCCCGCTAGGATTCGAACCCACTGCCCACGAGCCCATGACTGTGACCGCGGAACGCTACCTCTGAACCACCAGGATACTAAAAGCAGTCCTAGAGTCTGTTATATTTCAAACAAAGCCTGTTCAGCGAGCTTATGGCGCCGTGAACCTCTAATGGGGACTACCCGTATCACGTAGGTGGTCAGAGTAGCGTTTTACCAAATCCGGCATCGAAACACGAGGATCCATATATATTTCATTATCCCAATAAATCACGCGGACTTCTACATACAATCAACACCTCACCCCGCCAGGATTCGAACCCACGGCCCACGAGCGCACGACTGTGATCGGGGAACACTATCTCTGGACCACCAGGATACTAAAAGCACTCCTAGAGCCTGTTATATTTCAAACAAAGCCTGTTCAGCGAGCTTATGGCGCCGTGAACCTCTAATGGGGACTACCCGCATCACGTAGGTGGTAGA
>CAUDMG010001305.1:215641-306087 GCA_958450375.1 Homarus gammarus
ACCCCGCCAGGATTCGAACCCACTGCCCACGAGCCCATAACTGTGACCGCGGAACGCTACCTCTGATCCACCAGGATACTAATAGCAGTCCTAGAGTCTGTTATATTTCAAACAAAGCCTGTTCAGCGAACTTATGGCGCCGTGAACCTCTAATGGGGACTACCTGTATCACGTAGGTGGTCAGAGTAACGTTTTACCAAATCCGGCATCGAAATACGAGGATCCATATATATTTCATTAGCCCAATTAAGCACGCGGACTTGTACATACAATGAACACCTCACCCCGCGAGGATTCGACCCCACGGCCCACTAGCCCATAACTGTGACCGGGGAACGCTACCTCTGGAACTACCAGGGTACTAAAAGCAGTCCTAGACTCTGTTATATTTCACACAAATCCTGTTCAACGAGCTTATGGCGCCGTGAACCTCTAATGGGAACTACCCGTATCACTTAGGTGGGCAGAGTAACGTTTTACCATATCCATCTTCGAAACACGAGGATCCATATATATTTCATTAGCCCAATAAAGCACGCGGACTTCTACATACAATCAACACCTCACCCCGCCAGGATTCGAATTACGGCCCACGAGCCCACGACTGTGATCGGGGAACGCTACCTCTGGACCACCAGGATACTAAAAGCAGTCCAAAACTCTTTTATATTTCACACAAATCCTGTTTAACGAGCAAATGGCGCCGTGAACCTCTAATGGGGACTACCTGTATCACGTAGGTGGTCAGAGTAGCGTTTTACCAAATCCGGCTTCGAAACACGAGGACTCATATATATTTTATTAGCCGAATAAATAACGCGGACTTCAACATACAATCAACACCTCACTCCGCCAGGATTCGAACCCACGGCCCACGAGCCCATGACTGTGACCGGGGAACGTTACCTATGGACCACGGGGATACTAAAAGCAGTCCTAGACTCTGTTATATTTCACACAAAGCCTGTTCAACAAGCTTATGGCGCCTTGAACCTCTAATCGGGACTACCCGTATCAAGTAGGTGGTCAGAGTAACGTTTTACAAAATCCGGCTTCGAAACACGAGGATCGATTTATATTTCATTAGCCCAATAAAGCACGCGGATTTCTACATACAATGATCACCTCACCCCGCCAGGATTCGAACCCACGGACCACGAGCCCATGACTGTGACCGCAGAACGCTACCTCTGAACCACCAGGATACTAAAAGCAGTCGTAGACTCTGTTATATTTCAAACAAAGAATGTTCAACGAGCTTATGGCGCCCTGAACCTATAATGGGGACTATCCGTATCACGTAAGTGGTCAGAGTAACGTTTTACCAAATCCGGTTTCGAAACACGAGGATCCATATATAGTTCATTAGCCCAATAAAGCACACAGACTTCTAAATACAATCAATACCTCACCCCGCCAGGATTCGAACCCACTGCCCACGAGCCGATGACTGTGACCGCGGAACGCTACCTCTGAACCACCAGGATACTAAAAGCAGTCCTAGAGTGTGTTATATTTCAAACAAAGCCTGTTCAGCGAGCTTATGGCGCCGTGAACCTCTAATGGGGACTACCCGTATCACGTAGGTGGGCAGAGTAACGTATTACCATATCCGTCTTCGAAACACGAGGATCCGTATATATTTCATTAGCCCAATAAAGCAGGCGGACTTCTACATGCAATCAACACCTCACCCCGCCAGTATTCGAACCCACGGCCCACGAGCCCACGACTGTGATACGGGGAACACTACCTCTGGACAACCAGGATACTAAAAGCAGTCCAAGACTCTGTTATATTTCACACAAAGACTGTTCAACGAGCTTATGGCGCCGTGAACCTCAAATGGGGACTACCTGTATCACGTAGGTGGTCAGAGTAAGGTTTTGCCAAATCCGGCTTCGAAACACGAGGATCCATATATATTTCATTATCCCAATAAAGCACACGGACTAGTACATACAATGAACACCTCACCCGGCCAGGATTCGAACCCACTTTCCACGAGCCCATGACTGTGACCGGGGAACGCTATGTCTTTAACCACCAGGATACTAAAAGCAGTCCTAGACTCTGTTATATTTCACACAAAGCCTGTTCAACGAGCTTATGGCGCTGTGAACCTCAAATGGGGACTACCCGTATCACGTAGGTGGTCAGAGTAACGTTTTACCAAATCCTGCTTCGAAACACGGGGTTCGATATATATTTCAATAGCCCAATAATACAAGCGGACTTCTACATACAATGAACATCTCACCCCGCCAGGATTCGAATTCACGGCCCACGAGCCCACGACTGTGATCGGGGAACGCTACCTCTGGACCACCAGGATACTAAAAGCAGTCCAAGACTCATTTATATTTCACACAAATCCTGTTTAACGAGCAAATGGCGCCGTGAACCTCTAATGGGGACCACCTGTATCACGTAGGTGGTCAGAGTAGCGTTTTACCAAATCCGGCTTCGAAACACGAGGATCCATATATATTTTATTAGCCGAATAAATGACGCGGACTTCTACATACACTCAACACCTCACTCCGCCAGGATTCGAACCCACCGCCCACGAGCCCATGACTGTGACCGGGGAATGTTACCTATGGACCACGGGGACACTAAAAGCAGTCCTGGACTTTGTTATATTTCACACAAAGCCTGTTCAACGAGCTTCTGGCGCCTTGAACCTCTAATCGGGACTACCCGTATCAAGTAGGTGGTCAGAGTAACGTTTTACCAAATCCGGCTTCGAAACCCGAGGATCGATTTATATTTCATTAGCCCAATAAAGCACGCGGACTTCTACATACAATCAACACCTCACCCCGCCAGGATTCGAACCCACGGCCCACGAGCCCACGACTGTGATCAGGGAACGCTACCTCTGGACCACCAGGATACTAAAAGCAGTCCAAGACTTTGTTATATTTCACACAAAGCCTGTTCAACGAGCTTATGGCGCCGTGAACCTCTAATGGGGACTACCTGTATCACGTAGGTGGTCAGAGTAACGTTTTGCCAAATCCTACTTCGAAACACGAGGATCCATATATATTTCATTATCCAAATAAATCACGCGGACTTCTACATACAATCAACACCTCACCCCGCCAGGATTCGAACCCACGGCCCACGAGCCCACGACTGTGATCGGTTAACGCTACCTCTGGACCACCAGGATACTAAAAGCAGTCCTAGACTCTGTTATATTTCACACAAAACCTGTTCATCGAGCTTAAGGCGCCGTGAACCTCAAATGGGAACTACTCGTATCACTTTGGTGGGCAGAGTAACGTTTTACCATATCCGTCTTCGAAAGACGAGGATCCATATATATTTCATTAGCCCAATAAAGCACGCGGACTTCTACATACACTCAACACCTCACCCTGCCAGGATTCGAACCCACGACCCACGAGCCCATGACTGTGAACGGGGAACGCTACCTCTGGACCCCCAGGAAACTAAAAGGAGTCCTAGACTCTGTTGTATTTCACACAAAGCCTGTTCAACGAGCTTATGGCGCCATGAACCTCTAATGGGGACTACCCGTATCATGTAGGTGGTCAGAGTAACGTTTTACCAAATCCGACTTCAAAACACGAGGATCCATATATATTTCATTAGCCCATTAAAGGATGTAGACTTGTACATACAATGAACACCTCACCCCGCCAGGATTCGAACCCACTGCCCACGAGCCCATGACTGTGACCACGGAACGCTACCTCTGAACCACCAGGATACTAAAAGCAGTCCAAGACTTTGTTATATTTCAAACAAAGCCTGTTCAGCGAGCATATGGCGCCGTGAACCTCTAATGGGGACTACCCGTATCACGCATGTGGTCAGAGTAACGTTTTACTAAATCCCTCTTCGAAATACGAGGATCCATATATATTTCATTAGCCCAATAAAGCACGCGGACTTGTACATACAATGAACACCTCACCCCGCCAGGATTCGACCCCACGGACCACTAGCCCATAACTGTGACCGGGGAACGCTACCTCTGGAACTACCAGGATACTAAAAGCAGTCCTAGACTCTGTTATATTTCACACAAATCCTGTTCAACGAGCTTATGGCGCCGTGAACCTCTAATGGGAACTACCCATATCACTTAGGTGGGCAGAGTAACGTTTTACCATATCCATCTTCGAAACACGAGGATCCATATATATTTCATTAGCCCAATAAAGCACGCGGACTTCTACATACAATCAACACCTCACCCCGCCAGGATTCGAACCCATGGCCCACGAGCCCACGACTGTGATCGGGGAACGCTACCTCTGGACCACCAGGATACTAAAAGCAGTCCAAGACTCTGTTATATTTCACACAAAGCCTGTTCAACGAGCTTATGGCGCTGTGAACCTCTAATGGGGACTACCCGTATCACGTAGGTGGTCAGAGTAACGTTTTACCAAATCCTGCTTCGATACACGGGGTTCGGTATATATTTCATTAGCCCAATAATACAAGCGGACTTCTACATACAATGAACATCTCACCCCGCCAGGATTCGAACCCACGGCCCACGTGCCCATGACTGTGACCGGGGAGCGTTACCTCTGGACAACCAGGATACTAAAAGTAGTCCTAGACTCTGTTATATTTCAAACAAAGCCTGTTCAACGAGCTTATGGCGCCGTGAACCTCTATTGGGGACTACCCTGTATCACGTAGGTTAGTCAGAGTAACATTTTACCAAATCCGGCTTCGAAACACGAGGATCCATATATATTTCATTAGCCCAATAAAGCACGTGGACTTCTACATACAATCAACACCTCACCCCGACAGGATTCGAATTCACGGCCCACGAGCCCACGACTGTGATCGAGGAACACTACCTCTGGACCACCAGGATACTCAAAGCAGTCCAAGACTCTTTTATATTTCACACAAATCCTGTTTAACGAGCAAATGGTGCCGTGAACCTCTAATGGGGACTACCTGTATCACGTAGGTGGTCAGAGTAGCGTTTTACCAAATCCGGCTTCGAAACACGAGGATCCATATATATTTTATTAGCCGAATAAATGACGCGGACTTCAACATACAATCAACACCTCACTCCGCCAAGATTCGAACCCACGGCCCACGAGCCCACGACTGTGATCGGTTAACGCTACCTCTGGACCACCAGGATACTAAAAGCAGTCCTAGACTCTGTTATATTTCACACAAAACCTGTTCATCGAGCTTAAGGCGCCGTGAACCTCAAATGGGAACTACTCGTATCACTTTGGTGGGCAGAGTAACGTTTTACCATATCCGTCTTCGAAAGACGAGGATCCATATATATTTCATTAGCCCAATAAAGCACGCGGACTTCTACATACACTCAACACCTCACCCTGCCAGGATTCGAACCCACGACCCACGAGCCCATGACTGTGAACGGGGAACGCTACCTCTGGACCCCCAGGAAACTAAAAGGAGTCCTAGACTCTGTTGTATTTCACACAAAGCCTGTTCAACGAGCTTATGGCGCCATGAACCTCTAATGGGGACTACCCGTATCATGTAGGTGGTCAGAGTAACGTTTTACCAAATCCGACTTCGAAACACGAGGATCCATATATATTTCATTAGCCCATTAAAGGATGTAGACTTGTACATACAATGAACACCTCACCCCGCCAGGATTCGAACCCACTGCCCCCGAGCCCATGACTGTGACCACGGAACGCTACCTCTGAACCACCAGGATACTAAAAGCAGTCCTGGGGTCTGTTATATTTCAAACAAAGCCTGTTCAGCGAGCATATGGCGCCGTGAACCTCTAATGGGGACTACCGGTATCACGCATGTGGTCAGAGTAACGTTTTACTAAATCCCTCTTCGAAATACGAGGATCCATATATATTTCATTAGCCCAATAAAGCACGCGGACTTGTACATACAATGAACACCTCACCCCGCCAGGATTCGACCCCACGGACCACTAGCCCATAACTGTGACCGGGGAACGCTACCTCTGGAACTACCAGGATACTAAAAGCAGTCCTAGACTCTGTTATATTTCACACAAATCCTGTTCAACGAGCTTATGGCGCCGTGAACCTCTAATGGGAACTACCCATATCACTTAGGTGGGCAGAGTAACGTTTTACCATATCCATCTTCGAAACACGAGGATCCATATATATTTCATTAGCCCAATAAAGCACGCGGACTTCTACATACAATCAACACCTCACCCCGCCAGGATTCGAACCCATGGCCCACGAGCCCACGACTGTGATCGGGGAACGCTACCTCTGGACCACCAGGATACTAAAAGCAGTCCTAGACTCTGTTATATTTCACACAAAGCCTGTTCAACGAGCTTATGGCGCCGTGAACCTCTAATGGGGACTACCCGTATCACGTAGGTGGTCAGAGTAACGTTTTACCAAATCCTGCTTCGAAACACGAGGATCCATATATATTTCATTAGCCCAATAAAGCACGCGGACTTCTACATACAATGAACACCTCACCCCGCCAGGATTCGAACCCACGGACCACGAGCCCATGACTGTGACCGCGGAACGCTACATCTGAACCACCAGGATACTAAAAGCAGTCCTAGACTCTGTTATATTTCAAACAAAGCCTGTTCAACGAGCTTATGGCGCCCTGAACCTATAATGGGGACTATCCGTATCACGTAAGTGGTCAGAGTAACGTTTTACCAATTCCGGTTTCGAAACACGAGGATCCATATATAGTTCATTAGCCCAATAAAGCACACAGACTTCTACATACAATCAACACCTCACCCCGCCACGATTCGAACCCATGGCCCACGAGCCCATGACTGTGAACGGGGAACGCTACCTCTGGACCATCAGGAAACTAAAAGCAGTCCTAGACTCTGTTATATTTCACACAGCCTGTTCAACGAGCTTATGGCGCCATGAAACTCTAATGGGGACTACCTGTATCACGTAGGTGGTCAGACTAATGTTTTGCCAAATCCGACTTCGAAACACGAGGATCCATATATATTTCATTAGCCCAATAAAGGATGCAGACTTGTACATACAATGAACACCTCACCCCGCTAGGATTCGAACCCACTGCCCACGAGCTCATGACTGTGACCGCAGAATGCTACCTCTGAACCACCAGGTTACTAAAAGCAGTCCTAGAGTCTGTTCTATTTCAAACATAGCCTGTTCAGCGAGCTTATGGCGCCATGAACCTCTAATGGGGACTACCCGTATCACGCAGGTGGTCAGAGTAACGTTTTACCAAATCCCTCTTCGAAATACAAGGATCCATATATATTTCATTAGCCAAATAAAGCACGCGGACTTGTACATACAATGAACACCTCACACCGCCAGGATTCGACCCAACAGCCCACTAGCCCATGACTGTGACCGGGGAACGCTACCTCTGGAACTACCAGGATACTAAAAGCAGTCCTAGACTCTATTATATTTCACACAAATCCTGATCAACGAGCTTATGGCGCCGTGAACCTCTAATGGGAACTACCCGTATCACTTAGGTGGGCAGAGTACCGTTTTACCATATCCGTCTTCGAAACACGAGGATCCATATATATTTCATTAGCCCAATAAAGCACGCGGACTTTTACATACAATCAACACCTCACCCCGCCAGGATTCGAACCCACGGCCCACGAGCCCACGACTGTGACCGGGGAACGCTACCTCTGGACCACCAGGATACTAAAAGCAGTCCAAGACTCTGTTATATTTCACACAAATCCTGTTTAACGAGCAAATGGTGCCGTGAACCTCTAATGGGGACTACCTGTATCACGTTGGTGGTCAGAGTAGCGTTTTACCAAATCCGGCTTCGAAACACGAGGATCCATATATATTTTATTAGCCGAATAAATGACGCGGACTTCAACATACAATCAACACCTCACTCCGCCAAGATTCGAACCCACGACCCACGAGCCCATGACTGTGACCGGGGAACGTTACCTATGGACCACGGGGATACTAAAAGCAGTCCTAGACTCTGTTATATTTCACACAAAGCCTGTTCAACAAGCTTATGGCGCCGTGAACCTCTAATCGGGACTACCCGTATCAAGTAGGTGGTCAGAGTAACGTTTTACAAAATCCGGCTTCGAAACACGAGGATCGATTTATATTTCATTAGCCCAATAAATCACGCGGACTTGTACATACAATGAACATCTCACCCCGCCAGGATTCGAACCCACGGACCGCGAGCTCATGACTGTGACCGCGGAACGCTACCTCTGAACCACCAGGATACTAAAAGCAGTCCTAGACTCTGATATATTTCAAACAAAGCCTGTTCAACGAGCTTATGGCGCCCTGAACCTATTATGGGGACTATCCGTATCACGTAAGTGGTCAGAGTAACGTTTTACCAAATCCGGTTTCGAAACACGAGGATCCATATATAGTTCATTAGCCCAATAAAGCACGCAGACTTCTACATACAATCAACACCTCACCCCGCCAGGATTCGAACCCATGGCCCACGAGCCCATGACTGTGAACGGGGAACGCTACCTCTGGACCACCAGGAAACTAAACGCAGTCCTAGACTCTGTTATATTTCACACAAAGCCTGTTCAACGAGCTTATGGCGCCATGAAACTCTAATGGGGACTACCTGTATCACGTAGGTGGTCAGAGTAACGTTTTACCAAATCCGACTTCGAAACACGAGGATCCATATATATTTCATTAACCCAATAAAGGATGCAGACTTGTACATACAATGAACACCTCACCCCGCTAGGATTCGAACCCACTGCCCACGAGCCCACGACTGTGATCGGGGAACGCTACCTCTGGAACACCAGGATACTAAAAGCAGTCCTAGACTCTGTTATATTTCACACAAATTCTGTTCATCGAGCTTATGGCGCCGTGAACCTCAAATGGGAACTACCCGTATCAAGTAGGTGGTCAGAGTAACGTTTTACCAAATCCGGCTTCGAAACACGAGGATCGATTTATATTTCATTAGCCCAATAAAGCACGCGGACATCTACATACAATCAACACCTCACCCCGCCAGGATTCGAACCCACGGCCCACGAGCCCACGACTGTGATCGGGGAACGCTACCTCTGGAACACCAGGATACTAAAAGCAGTCCAAGACTCTGTTATATTTCATACAAAGCCTGTTCAACGAGCTTATGGCGCCGTGAACCACTAATGGGGACTACCCGTATCAAGTAGGTGTTCAGAGTAACGTTTTACCAAATCCGGCTTCGAAACACGAGGATCGATTTATATTTCATTAGCCCAATAAAGCACGCGGACATCTACATACAATGAACACCTCACCCCGCCAGAATTCGAATCCACTGCCCACGAGCCCATGACTGTGACCGCGGAACGCTACCTCTGGACCACCAGGATACTAAAAGCAGTCCTAGACTCTGTTATATTTCACACAAAACCTGTTCATCGAGCTTATGGCGCCGTGAACCTCAAATGGGAACTACTCGTATCACTTTGGTGGGCAGAGTAACGTTTTACCATATCCGTCTTCGAAACACGAGGATCCATATATGTTTCATTAGCCCAATAAAGCACGCGGACTTCTACATACAATCAACAGCTCACCCCGCCAAGATTCGAACCCACGGCCCACGAGCCCACGACTGTGATCCGGGAACGCTACCTCTGGACCACCAGGATACTAAAAGCAGTCCAAGACTCTGTTATATTTCACACAAAGCCTCTTCAACGAGCTTATGGCGCCGTGAACCTCTAATCGGGACTACCCGTATCAAGTAGGTGGTCAGAGTAACGTTTTACCAAATCCGTCTTCGAAACACGAAGATCCATATATGTTTCATTAGCCCAATAAAGCACACGGACTTCGACATACAATCAACACCTCACCCTGCCAGGATTCGAACCCACGACCCACGAGCCCATGACTGTGAACGGGGAACGCTACCTCTGGACCCCCAGGAAACTAAAAGGAGTCCTAGACTTTGTTATATTTCACACAATGCCTGTTCAACGAGCTTATGGCGCCATGAACCTCTAATTGGGACTACCCGTATCATGTAGGTGGTCAGAGTAACGTTTTACCAAATCCGACTTCAAAACATGAGGATCCATAGATATTTCATTAGCCCAATAAAGGATGTAGATTTGTACATACAATGAACACCTCACCCCGCCAGGATTCGAACCCACTGCCCACGAGCCCATGACTGTGACCGCGGAACGCTACCTCTGAACCACCAGGATACTAAAAGCAGTCCTGGGGTCTGTTATATTTCAAACAAAGCCTGTTCAGCGAGCATATGGCGCCGTGAACCTCTAATGGGAACTACCCGTATCACTTAGGTGGGCAGAGTAACGTTTTACCATATCCATCTTCGAAACACGAGGATCCATATATATTTCATTAGCCCAATAAAGCTCACGGACTTCTACATACAATCAACACCTCACCCCGCCAGGATTCGAACCCATGGCCCACGAGCCCACGACTGTGATCGGGGAACGCTACCTCTGGACCACCAGGATACTAAAAGCAGTCCAAAACTCTTTTATATTTCACACAAATCCTGTTTAACGAGCAAATGGCGCCGTGAACCTCTAATGGGGACTACCCGTATCACGCATGTGGTCAGAGTAACGTTTTACCAAATCCCTCTTCGAAATACGAGGATCCATATATATTTCATTAGCCCAATAAAGCACGCGGACTTGTACATACAATGAACACCTCA
Source organism: Homarus gammarus (assembly GCA_958450375.1). Classification (NCBI taxonomy): domain Eukaryota; kingdom Metazoa; phylum Arthropoda; class Malacostraca; order Decapoda; family Nephropidae; genus Homarus; species Homarus gammarus. The sequence goes on from CAUDMG010001305.1 coordinate 226,364, forward strand.
CCCCGCGAGGATTCGACCCCACGGCCCACTAGCCCATAACTGTGACCGGGGAACGCTACCTCTGGAACTACCAGGGTACTAAAAGCAGTCCTAGACTCTGTTATATTTCACACAAATCCTGTTCAACGAGCTTATGGCGCCGTGAACCTCTAATGGGAACTACCCGTATCACTTAGGTGGGCAGAGTAACGTTTTACCATATCCATCTTCGAAACACGAGGATCCATATATATTTCATTAGCCCAATAAAGCACGCGGACTTCTACATACAATCAACACCTCACCCCGCCAGGATTCGAATTCACGGCCCACGAGCCCACGACTGTGATCGGGGAACGCTACCTCTGGACCACCAGGATACTAAAAGCAGTCCAAAACTCTTTTATATTTCACACAAATCCTGTTTAACGAGCAAATGGCGCCGTGAACCTCTAATGGGGACTACCTGTATCACGTAGGTGGTCAGAGTAGCGTTTTACCAAATCCGGCTTCGAAACACGAGGATCCATATATATTTTATTAGCCGAATAAATGACGCGGACTTCTACATACAATCAACACCTCACTCCGCCAGGATTCGAACCCACGGCCCACGAGCCCATGACTGTGACCGGGGAACGCTACCTCTGGACCACGGGGATACTAAAAGCAGTCCTAGACTCTGTTATATTTCACACAAAGCCTGTTCAACGAGCTTATGGCGCCGTGAACCTCTAATCGGGACTACCCGTATCAAGTAGGTGGTCAGAGTAACGTTTTACCAAATCCGGCTTCGAAACACGAGGATCGATTTATATTTCATTAGCCCAATAAAGCACGCGGACTTCTACATACAATGAACACCTCACCCCGCCAGGATTCGAACCCACGGCCCACGAGCCCATGACTGTGAACGGGGAACGCTACCTCGGGACCATCAGGAAACTAAAAGCAGTCCTAGACTCTGTTATATTTCACACAAAGCCTGTTCAACGAGCTTATGGCGCCATTAAACTCTAATGGGGGCTACCTGTATCACGTAGGTGGTCAGACTAATGTTTTGCCAAATCCGACTTCGAAACACGAGGATCCATATATATTTCATTAGCCCAATAAAGGATGCAGACTTGTACATACAATGAACACCTCACCCCGCTAGGATTCGAACCCACTGCCCACGAGCCCATGACTGTGACTGCGGAATGCTACCTCTGAACCACCAGGTTACTAAAAGCAGTCCTAGAGTCTGTTCTATTTCAAACATAGCCTGTTCAGCGAGCTTATGGCGCCGTGAACCTCTAATGGGGACTACCCGTATCACGTCGGTGGTCAGATTAGCTTTTTACCAAATCCGGCATCGAAACACGAGGATCCATATATATTTCATTATCCCAATATATCACGCGGACTTCTACATACAATCAACACCTCACCCTGCCAGGATTCGACCCCACGGCCCACGAGCCCACGACTGTGACCGGGGAACGCTACCTCTGGACCACCAGGATACTAAAAGCAGTCCTAGACTCTGTTATATTTCACACAAAACCTGTTCATCGAGCTTAAGGCGCCGTGAACCTCTAATGGGGACTACCCGTATCACGCAGGTGGTCAGAGTAACGTTTTACCAAATCCCTCTTCGAAATATGAGGATCCATATATATTTCGTTAGCCCAATAAAGCACGCGGACTTGTACATACAATGAACACATCCCCCCGCCAGGATTCGACCCCACGGCCCACTAGCCCATGACTGTGACCGGGGAACGCTACCTCTGGAACTACCAGGATACTAAAAGCAGTCCTAGACTCTGTTATATTTCACACAAATCCTGTTCAACGAGCTTATGGCGCCGTGAACCTCTAATGGGAACTACCCGTATCACTTAGGTGGGCAGAGTAACGTTTTACCATATCCGTCTTCGAAACACGAGGATCCATAGATATTTCATTAGCCCAATAAAGCAAGCGGACTTCTACATACAATCAACACCTCACCCCGCCAGGATTCGAACCCACTGCCCACGAGCCGATGACTGTGACCGCGGAACGCTACCTCTGAACCACCAGGATACTAAAAGCAGTCTTAGAGTGTGTTATATTTCAAACAAAGCCTGTTCAGCGAGCTTATGGCGCCGTGAACCTCTAATGGGGACTACCCGTATCACGTAGGTGGGCAGAGTAACGTATTACCATATCCGTCTTCGAAACACGAGGATCCGTATATATTTCATTAGCCCAATAAAGCAGGCGGACTTCTACATGCAATCAACACCTCACCCCGCCAGTATTCGAACCCACGGCCCACGAGCCCACGACTGTGATACGGGGAACGCTACCTCTGGACCACCAGGATACTAAAAGCAGTCCAAGACTCTGTTATATTTCACACAAAGCCTGTTCAACGAGCTTATGGCGCCGTGAACCTCAAATGGGGACTACCCGTATCACGTAGGTGGTCAGAGTAAGGTTTTGCCAAATCCGGCTTCGAAACACGAGGATCCATATATATTTCATTATCCCAATAAAGCACACGGACTAGTACATACAATGAACACCTCACCCGGCCAGGATTCGAACCCACTTTCCACGAGCCCATGACTGTGACCGGGGAACGCTATGTCTTTAACCACCAGGATACTAAAAGCAGTCCTAGACTCTGTTATATTTCACACAAAGCCTGTTCAACGAGCTTATGGCGCTGTGAACCTCTAATGGGGACTACCCGTATCACGTAGGTGGTCAGAGTAACGTTTTACCAAATCCTGCTTCGAAACACGGGGTTCGATATATATTTCATTAGCCCAATAATACAAGCGGACTTCTACATACAATGAACATCTCACCCCGCCAGGATTCGAATTCACGGCCCACGAGCCCACGACTGTGATCGGGGAACGCTACCTCTGGACCACCAGGATACTAAAAGCAGTCCAAGACTCATTTATATTTCACACAAATCCTGTTTAACGAGCAAATGGCGCCGTGAACCTCTAATGGGGACCACCTGTATCACGTAGGTGGTCAGAGTAGCGTTTTACCAAATCCGGCTTCGAAACACGAGGATCCATATATATTTTATTAGCCGAATAAATGACGCGGACTTCTACATACAATCAACACCTCACTCCGCCAGGATTCGAACCCACCGCCCACGAGCCCATGACTGTGACCGGGGAATGTTACCTATGGACCACGGGGATACTAAAAGCAGTCCTAGACTTTGTTATATTTCACACAAAGCCTGTTCAACGAGCTTCTGGCGCCTTGAACCTCTAATCGGGACTACCCGTATCAAGTAGGTGGTCAGAGTAACGTTTTACCAAATCCGGCTTCGAAACCCGAGGATCGATTTATATTTCATTAGCCCAATAAAGCACGCGGACTTCTACATACAATCAACACCTCACCCCGCCAGGATTCGAACCCACGGCCCACGAGCCCACGACTGTGATCAGGGAACGCTACCTCTGGACCACCAGGATACTAAAAGCAGTCCAAGACTTTGTTATATTTCACACAAAGCCTGTTCAACGAGCTTATGGCGCCGTGAACCTCTAATGGGGACTACCTGTATCACGTAGGTGGTCAGAGTAACGTTTTGCCAAATCCTACTTCGAAACACGAGGATCCATATATATTTCATTATCCAAATAAATCACGCGGACTTCTACATACAATCAACACCTCACCCCGCCAGGATTCGAACCCACGGCCCACGAGCCCACGACTGTGATCGGTTAACGCTACCTCTGGACCACCAGGATACTAAAAGCAGTCCTAGACTCTGTTATATTTCACACAAAACCTGTTCATCGAGCTTAAGGCGCCGTGAACCTCAAATGGGAACTACTCGTATCACTTTGGTGGGCAGAGTAACGTTTTACCATATCCGTCTTCGAAACACGAGGATCCATATATATTTCATTAGCCCAATAAAGCACGCGGACTTCTACATACAATCAACACCTCACCCTGCCAGGATTCGAACCCACGACCCACGAGCCCATGACTGTGAACGGGGAACGCTACCTCTGGACCCCCAGGAAACTAAAAGGAGTCCTAGACTCTGTTGTATTTCACACAAAGCCTGTTCAACGAGCTTATGGCGCCATGAACCTCTAATGGGGACTACCCGTATCATGTAGGTGGTCAGAGTAACGTTTTACCAAATGCGACTTCAAAACACGAGGATCCATATATATTTCATTAGCCCATTAAAGGATGTAGACTTGTACATACAATGAACACCTCACCCCGCCAGGATTCGACCCCACGGACCACTAGCCCATAACTGTGACCGGGGAACGCTACCTCTGGAACTACCAGGATACTAAAAGCAGTCCTAGACTCTGTTATATTTCACACAAATCCTGTTCAACGAGCTTATGGCGCCGTGAACCTCTAATGGGAACTACCCATATCACTTAGGTGGGCAGAGTAACGTTTTACCATATCCATCTTCGAAACACGAGGATCCATATATATTTCATTAGCCCAATAAAGCACGCGGACTTCTACATACAATCAACACCTCACCGCGCCAGGATTCGAACCCATGGCCCACGAGCCCACGACTGTGATCGGGGAACGCTACCTCTGGACCACCAGGATACTAAAAGCAGTCCAAGACTCTGTTATATTTCACACAAAGCCTGTTCAACGAGCTTATGGCGCTGTGAACCTCTAATGGGGACTACCCGTATCACGTAGGTGGTCAGAGTAACGTTTTACCAAATCCTGCTTCGATACACGGGGTTCGGTATATATTTCATTAGCCCAATAATACAAGCGGACTTCTACATACAATGAACATCTCACCCCGCCAGGATTCGAACCCACGGCCCACGTGCCCATGACTGTGACCGGGGAGCGTTACCTCTGGACAACCAGGATACTAAAAGTAGTCCTAGACTCTGTTATATTTCAAACAAAGCCTGTTCAACGAGCTTATGGCGCCGTGAACCTCTATTGGGGACTACCCTGTATCACGTAGGTTAGTCAGAGTAACATTTTACCAAATCCGGCTTCGAAACACGAGGATCCATATATATTTCATTAGCCCAATAAAGCACGTGGACTTCTACATACAATCAACACCTCACCCCGACAGGATTCGAATTCACGGCCCACGAGCCCACGACTGTGATCGAGGAACACTACCTCTGGACCACCAGGATACTCAAAGCAGTCCAAGACTCTTTTATATTTCACACAAATCCTGTTTAACGAGCAAATGGTGCCGTGAACCTCTAATGGGGACTACCTGTATCACGTAGGTGGTCAGAGTAGCGTTTTACCAAATCCGGCTTCGAAACACGAGGATCCATATATATTTTATTAGCCGAATAAATGACGCGGACTTCAACATACAATCAACACCTCACTCCGCCAAGATTCGAACCCACGGCCCACGAGCCCATGACTGTGACCGGGGAACGTTACCTATGGACCACGGGGATACTAAAAGCAGTCCTAGACTCTGTTATATTTCACACAAAGCCTGTTCAACAAGCTTATGGCGCCGTGAACCTCTAATCGGGACTACCCGTATCAAGTAGGTGGTCAGAGTAACGTTTTACAAAATCCGGCTTCGAAACACGAGGATCGATTTATATTTCATTAGCCCAATAAAGCACGCGGACTTCTACATACAATGAACACCTCACCCCGCCAGGATTCGAACCCACGGACCACGAGCCCATGACTGTGACCGCGGAACGCTACATCTGAACCACCAGGATACTAAAAGCAGTCCTAGACTCTGTTATATTTCAAACAAAGCCTGTTCAACGAGCTTATGGCGCCCTGAACCTATAATGGGGACTATCCGTATCACGTAAGTGGTCAGAGTAACGTTTTACCAATTCCGGTTTCGAAACACGAGGATCCATATATAGTTCATTAGCCCAATAAAGCACACAGACTTCTACATACAATCAACACCTCACCCCGCCACGATTCGAACCCATGGCCCACGAGCCCATGACTGTGAACGGGGAACGCTACCTCTGGACCATCAGGAAACTAAAAGCAGTCCTAGACTCTGTTATATTTCACACAGCCTGTTCAACGAGCTTATGGCGCCATGAAACTCTAATGGGGACTACCTGTATCACGTAGGTGGTCAGACTAATGTTTTGCCAAATCCGACTTCGAAACACGAGGATCCATATATATTTCATTAGCCCAATAAAGCATGCAGACTTGTACATACAATGAACACCTCACCCCGCCAGGATTCGAACCCACTGCCCACGAGCCCATGACTGTGACCGCGGAATGCTACCTCTGAACCACCAGGTTACTAAAAGCAGTCCTAGAGTCTGTTCTATTTCAAACATAGCCTGTTCAGCGAGCTTATGGCGCCATGAACCTCTAATGGGGACTACCCGCATCACGCAGGTGGTCAGAGTAACGTTTTACCAAATCCCTCTTCGAAATGCAAGGATCCATATATATTTCATTAGCCAAATAAAGCACGCGGACTTGTACATACAATGAACACCTCACACCACCAGGATTCGACCCCACAGCCCACTAGCCCATGACTGTGACCGGGGAACGCTACCTCTGGAACTACCAGGATACTAAAAGCAGTCCTAGACTCTGTTATATTTCACACAAATCCTGTTCAACGAGCTTATGGCGCCGTGAACCTCTAATGGGAACTACCCGTATCACTTAGGTGGGCAGAGTAACGTTTTACCATATCCGTCTTCGAAACACGAGGATCCATATATATTTCATTAGCCCAATAAAGCACGCGGACTTCTACATACAATCAACACCTCACCCAGCCAGGATTCGAACCCACGGCCCACGAGCCCATGACTGTGAACGGGGAACGCTACCTCTGGACCACCAGGATACTAAAAGCAGTCCTAGACTCTGTTATATTTCACACAAAGCCTGTTCAACGAGCTTATGGCGCCGTGAACCTCTAATGGGGACTACCCGTATCACGTAGGTGGTCAGAGTAACGTTTTACCAAATCCGACTTCGAAACACGAGGATCCATATATATTTCATTAGCCCAATAAAGCACGCGGACTTGTACATACAATGAACACCTCACCCCGCCAGGATTCGAACCCACGGCCCACTAGCCCATGACTGTGACCGGGGAACGCTACCTCTGGACCACCAGGATACTAAAAGCAGTCCTAGACTCTGTTATATTTCACACAAAGCCTGTTCAACGAGCTTATGGCGCCGTGAACCTCTAATGGGAACTACCCGTATCACTTAGGTGGTCAGAGTAACGTTTTACCATATCCGTCTTCGAAACACGAGGATCCATATATATTTCATTAGCCCAATAAAGCACGCGGACTTCTACATACAATCAACACCTCACCCCGCCAGGATTCGAACCCACGGCCCACGAGCCCATGACTGTGACCGGGGAACGCTACCTCTGGACCACCAGGATACTAAAAGCAGTCCTAGACTCTGTTATATTTCACACAAAGCCTGTTCAACGAGCTTATGGCGCCGTGAACCTCTAATGGGGACTACCCGTATCACGTAGGTGGTCAGAGTAACGTTTTACCAAATCCTGCTTCGAAACACGAGGATCCATATATATTTCATTAGCCCAATAAAGCACGCGGACTTCTACATACAATCAACACCTCACCCCGCCAGGATTCGAACCCACGGCCCACGAGCCCATGACTGTGACCGGGGAACGCTACCTCTGGACCACCAGGATACTAAAAGCAGTCCTAGACTCTGTTATATTTCACACAAAGCCTGTTCAACGAGCTTATGGCGCCGTGAACCTCTAATGGGGACTACCCGTATCACGTAGGTGGTCAGAGTAACGTTTTACCAAATCCGGCTTCGAAACACGAGGATCCATATATATTTCATTAGCCCAATAAAGCACGCGGACTTCTACATACAATCAACACCTCACCCCGCCAGGATTCGAACCCACGGCCCACGAGCCCATGACTGTGACCGGGAACGCTACCTCTGGACCACCAGGATACTAAAAGCAGTCCTAGACTCTGTTATATTTCACACAAATCCTGTTCAACGAGCTTATGGCGCCGTGAACCTCTAATGGGGACTACCCGTATCACGTAGGTGGTCAGAGTAACGTTTTACCAAATCCGGCTTCGAAACACGAGGATCCATATATATTTTATTAGCCCAATAAAGCACGCGGACTTCTACATACAATCAACACCTCACTCCGCCAGGATTCGAACCCACGGCCCACGAGCCCATGACTGTGACCGGGGAACGCTACCTCTGGACCACCAGGATACTAAAAGCAGTCCTAGACTCTGTTATATTTCACACAAAGCCTGTTCAACGAGCTTATGGCGCCGTGAACCTCTAATCGGGACTACCCGTATCACGTAGGTGGTCAGAGTAACGTTTTACCAAATCCGGCTTCGAAACACGAGGATCGATATATATTTCATTAGCCCAATAAAGCACGCGGACTTCTACATACAATGAACACCTCACCCCGCCAGGATTCGAACCCACGGCCCACGAGCCCATGACTGTGACCGCGGAACGCTACCTCTGGACCACCAGGATACTAAAAGCAGTCCTAGACTCTGTTATATTTCACACAAAGCCTGTTCAACGAGCTTATGGCGCCGTGAACCTCTAATGGGGACTATCCGTATCACGTAAGTGGTCAGAGTAACGTTTTACCAAATCCGGTTTCGAAACACGAGGATCCATATATAGTTCATTAGCCCAATAAAGCACGCAGACTTCTACATACAATCAACACCTCACCCCGCCAGGATTCGAACCCATGGCCCACGAGCCCATGACTGTGAACGGGGAACGCTACCTCTGGACCACCAGGATACTAAAAGCAGTCCTAGACTCTGTTATATTTCACACAAAGCCTGTTCAACGAGCTTATGGCGCCATGAACCTCTAATGGGGACTACCTGTATCACGTAGGTGGTCAGAGTAACGTTTTACCAAATCCGACTTCGAAACACGAGGATCCATATATATTTCATTAGCCCAATAAAGCACGCGGACTTGTACATACAATGAACACCTCACCCCGCCAGGATTCGAACCCACGGCCCACGAGCCCATGACTGTGACCGCGGAACGCTACCTCTGAACCACCAGGATACTAAAAGCAGTCCTAGAGTCTGTTATATTTCAAACAAAGCCTGTTCAGCGAGCTTATGGCGCCGTGAACCTCTAATGGGGACTACCCGTATCACGTAGGTGGTCAGAGTAACGTTTTACCAAATCCCTCTTCGAAATACGAGGATCCATATATATTTCATTAGCCCAATAAAGCACGCGGACTTGTACATACAATGAACACCTCACACCGCCAGGATTCGAACCCACGGCCCACTAGCCCATGACTGTGACCGGGGAACGCTACCTCTGGAACTACCAGGATACTAAAAGCAGTCCTAGACTCTGTTATATTTCACACAAAGCCTGTTCAACGAGCTTATGGCGCCGTGAACCTCTAATGGGAACTACCCGTATCACTTAGGTGGGCAGAGTAACGTTTTACCATATCCGTCTTCGAAACACGAGGATCCATATATATTTCATTAGCCCAATAAAGCACGCGGACTTCTACATACAATCAACACCTCACCCCGCCAGGATTCGAACCCACGGCCCACGAGCCCACGACTGTGATCGGGGAACGCTACCTCTGGACCACCAGGATACTAAAAGCAGTCCAAGACTCTGTTATATTTCACACAAATCCTGTTTAACGAGCAAATGGTGCCGTGAACCTCTAATGGGGACTACCTGTATCACGTTGGTGGTCAGAGTAGCGTTTTACCAAATCCGGCTTCGAAACACGAGGATCCATATATATTTTATTAGCCGAATAAATGACGCGGACTTCTACATACAATCAACACCTCACTCCGCCAGGATTCGAACCCACGGCCCACGAGCCCATGACTGTGACCGGGGAACGTTACCTATGGACCACGGGGATACTAAAAGCAGTCCTAGACTCTGTTATATTTCACACAAAGCCTGTTCAACGAGCTTATGGCGCCGTGAACCTCTAATCGGGACTACCCGTATCAAGTAGGTGGTCAGAGTAACGTTTTACAAAATCCGGCTTCGAAACACGAGGATCGATTTATATTTCATTAGCCCAATGAAGCACGCGGACTTCTACATACAATGAACACCTCACCCCGCCAGGATTCGAACCCACGGACCACGAGCCCATGACTGTGACCGCGGAACGCTACCTCTGAACCACCAGGATACTAAAAGCAGTCCTAGACTCTGTTATATTTCAAACAAAGCCTGTTCAACGAGCTTATGGCGCCCTGAACCTATAATGGGGACTATCCGTATCACGTAAGTGGTCAGAGTAACGTTTTACCAAATCCGGCTTCGAAACACGAGGATCCATATATAGTTCATTAGCCCAATAAAGCACGCAGACTTCTACATACAATCAACACCTCACCCCGCCAGGATTCGAACCCATGGCCCACGAGCCCATGACTGTGAACGGGGAACGCTACCTCTGGACCACCAGGATACTAAAAGCAGTCCTAGACTCTGTTATATTTCACACAAAGCCTGTTCAACGAGCTTATGGCGCCGTGAACCTCTAATGGGGACTACCTGTATCACGTAGGTGGTCAGAGTAACGTTTTACCAAATCCGACTTCGAAACACGAGGATCCATATATATTTCATTATCCCAATAAAGCATGCAGACTTGTACATACAATGAACACCTCACCCCGCCAGGATTCGAACCCACGGCCCACGAGCCCATGACTGTGACCGCGGAACGCTACCTCTGAACCACCAGGATACTAAAAGCAGTCCTAGACTCTGTTATATTTCAAACAAAGCCTGTTCAGCGAGCTTATGGCGCCGTGAACCTCTAATGGGGACTACCCGTATCACGCAGGTGGTCAGAGTAACGTTTTACCAAATCCCTCTTCGAAATACGAGGATCCATATATATTTCATTAGCCCAATAAAGCACGCGGACTTGTACATACAATGAACACCTCACACCACCAGGATTCGACCCCACAGCCCACTAGCCCATGACTGTGACCGGGGAACGCTACCTCTGGAACTACCAGGATACTAAAAGCAGTCCTAGACTCTGTTATATTTCACACAAATCCTGTTCAACGAGCTTATGGCGCCGTGAACCTCTAATGGGAACTACCCGTATCACTTAGGTGGGCAGAGTAACGTTTTACCATATCCGTCTTCGAAACACGAGGATCCATATATATTTCATTAGCCCAATAAAGCACGCGGACTTCTACATACAATCAACACCTCACCCCGCCAGGATTCGAACCCACGGCCCACGAGCCCACGACTGTGATCGGGGAATGCTACCTCTGGACCACCAGGATACTAAAAGCAGTCCAAGACTCTGTTATATTTCACACAAAGCCTGTTCAACGAGCTTATGGCGCCGTGAACCTCTAATGGGGACTACCCGTATCACGTAGGTGGTCAGATAAGCTTTTTACCAAATCCGGCATCGAAACACGAGGATCCATATATATTTCATTATCCCAATATATCACGCGGACTTCTATATACAATCAACACCTCACCCTGCCAGGATTCGACCCCACGGCCCACGAGCCCACGACTGTGACCGGGGAAAGGCTACCTCTGGACCACCAGGATACTAAAAGCAGTCCTAGACTCTGTTATATTTCACACAAAACCTGTTCATGGAGCTTAAGGCGCCGTGAACCTCTAATGGGGACTACCCGTATCACGAAGGTGGTCAGAGTAACGTTTTACAAAATCCCTCTTCGAAATATGAGGATCCATATATATTTCGTTAGCCCAATAAAGCACGCGGACTTGTACATACAATGAACACCTCACCCCGCCAGGATTCGACCCCACGGCCCACTAGCCCATGACTGTGACCGGGGAACGCTACCTCTGGAACTACCAGGATACTAAAAGCAGACCTAGACTCTGTTATATTTCAAACAAAGCCTGTTCAGCGAGCTTATGGCGCCGTGAACCTCTAATGGGGACTACCCGTATCACGTAGGTGGGCAGAGTAACGTTTTACCATATCCGTCTTCGAAACACGAGGATCCGTATATATTTCATTAGCCCAATAAAGCACGCGGACTTCTACATACAATCAACACCTCACCCCGCCAGGATTCGAACCCACGGCCCACGAGCCCACGACTGTGATCGGGGAACGCTACCTCTGGACCACCAGGATACTAAAAGCAGTCCAAGACTCTGTTATATTTCACACAAAGCCTGTTCAACGAGCTTATGGCGCCGTGAACCTCTAATGGGGACTACCCGTATCACGTAGGTGGTCAGAGTAACGTTTTACCAAATCCGCTTCGAAACACGAGGATCCATATATATTTCATTAGCCCAATAAAGCACGCGGACTTCTACATACAATCAACACCTCACCCCGCCAGGATTCGAACCCACGGCCCACGAGCCCATGACTGTGACCGGGGAACGCTACCTCTGGACCACCAGGATACTAAAAGCAGTCCTAGACTCTGTTATATTTCACACAAAGCCTGTTCAACGAGCTTATGGCGCCGTGAACCTCTAATGGGGACTACCCGTATCACGTAGGTGGTCAGAGTAACGTTTTACCAAATCCGGCTTCGAAACACGAGGATCCATATATATTTCATTAGCCCAATAAAGCACGCGGACTTCTACATACAATCAACACCTCACCCCGCCAGGATTCGAACCCACGGCCCACGAGCCCATGACTGTGACCAGGGAACGCTACCTCTGGACCACCAGGATACTAAAAGCAGTCCTAGACTCTGTTATATTTCACACAAAGCCTGTTCAACGAGCTTATGGCGCCGTGAACCTCTAATGGGGACTACCCGTATCACGTAGGTGGTCAGAGTAACGTTTTACCAAATCCGGCTTCGAAACACGAGGATCCATATATATTTCATTAGCCCAATAAAGCACGCGGACTTCTACATACAATCAACACCTCACCCCGACAGGATTCGAACCCACGCCCACGAGCCCATGACTGTGACCGGGGAACGCTACCTCTGGACCACCAGGATACTAAAAGCAGTCCTAGACTCTGTTATATTTCACACAAAGCCTGTTCAACGAGCTTATGGCGCCGTGAACCTCTAATGGGGACTACCCGTATCACGTAGGTGGTCAGAGTAACGTTTTACCAAATCCGGCTTCGAAACACGAGGATCCATATATATTTCATTAGCCCAATAAAGCACGCGGACTTCTACATACAATCAACACCTCACCCCGCCAGGATTCGAACCCACGGCCCACGAGCCCATGACTGTGACCGGGGAACGCTACCTCTGGACCACCAGGATACTAAAAGCAGTCCTAGACTCTGTTATATTTCACACAAAGCCTGTTCAACGAGCTTATGGCGCCGTGAACCTCTAATGGGGACTACCCGTATCACGTAGGTGGTCAGAGTAACGTTTTACCATATCCGGCTTCGAAACACGAGGATCCATATATATTTCATTAGCCCAATAAAGCACGCGGACTTCTACATACAATCAACACCTCACCCGCCAGGATTCGAACCCACGGCCCACGAGCCCATGACTGTGACCGCGGAACGCTACCTCTGAACCACCAGGATACTAAAAGCAGTCCTAGACTCTGTTATATTTCACACAAAGCCTGTTCAACGAGCTTATGGCGCCGTGAACCTCTAATGGGGACTACCCGTATCACGTAGGTGGTCAGAGTAACGTTTTACCAAATCCGGCTTCGAAACACGAGGATCCATATATATTTCATTAGCCCAATAAAGCACGCGGACTTCTACATACAATCAACACCTCACCCCGCCAGGATTCGAACCCACGGCCCACGAGCCCATGACTGTGACCGGGAACGCTACCTCTGGACCACCAGGATACTAAAAGCAGTCCTAGACTCTGTTATATTTCACACAAAGCCTGTTCAACGAGCTTATGGCGCCGTGAACCTCTAATGGGGACTACCCGTATCACGTAGGTGGTCAGAGTAACGTTTTACCAAATCCGTCTTCGAAACACGAGGATCCATATATATTTCATTAGCCCAATAAAGCACGCGGACTTCTACATACAATCAACACCTCACCCCGCCAGGATTCGAACCCACGGCCCACGAGCCCATGACTGTGATCGGGGAACGCTACCTCTGGACCACCAGGATACTAAAAGCAGTCCTAGACTCTGTTATATTTCACACAAAGCCTGTTCAACGAGCTTATGGCGCCTTGAACCTCTAATGGGGACTACCCGTATCACGCAGGTGTTCAGAGATACGTTTTACCATATCCGGCTTCGAAACACGAGGATCCATATATATTTCATTAGCCCAATAAAGCACGCGGACTTCTACATACAATGAACACCTCACCCCGCCAGGATTCGAACCCACGGCCCACGAGCCCATGACTGTGACCGCGGAACGCTACCTCTGAACCACCAGGATACTAAAAGCAGTCCTAGAGTCTGTTATATTTCAAACAAAGCCTGTTCAACGAGCTTATGGCGCCGTGAACCTCTAATGGGGACTACCCGTATCACGTAGGTGGTCAGAGTAACGTTTTACCAAATCCGGCTTCGAAACACGAGGATCCATATATATTTCATTAGCCCAATAAAGCACGCAGACTTCTACATACAATCAACACCTCACCCCGCTAGGATTCGAACCCACGACCCACGAGCCCATGACTGTGACCAGGGAACGCTACCTCTGGACCACCAGGATACTAAAAGCAGTCCTAGACTCGGTTATATTTCACACAAAGCCTGTTCAATGAGCTTATGGCGCCGTGAACCTCTAATGGGGACTACCCGTATCAAGTAGGTGGGCAGAGTAACGTTTTACCATATCCGTCTTCGAAACACGAGGATCCATATATATTTCATTAGCCCAATAAAGCACACGGACTTCTACATACAATCAACACCTCACCCTGCCAGGATTCGAACCCACGGCCCACGAGCCCATGACTGTGACCGGGGAACGCTACCTCTGAACCACCAGGAAACTAAAAGCAGTCCTAGACTCTGTTATATTTCACACAAAGCCTGTTCAACGAGCTTATGGCGCCATGAACCTCTAATGGGGACTACCCGTATCACGCAGGTGGTCAGAGTAACGTTTTACCAAATCCCGCTTCGAAATACGAGGATCCATATATATTTCATTAGCCCAATAAAGCACGCGGACTTGTACATACAATGAACACCTCACCCCGCCAGGATTCGACCCCACGGCCCACTAGCCCATGGCTGTGACCGGGGAAAGCTACCTCTGGAACTACCAGGATACTAAAAGCAGTCCTAGACTCTGTTATATTTCACACAAATCCTGTTCAACGAGCTTATGGCGCCGTGAACCTCTAATGGGAACTACCCGTATCACTTAGGTGGTCAGAGTAGCGTTGTACCAAATCCGGCTTCGAAACACGAGGATCCTTATATATTTTATTAGCAGAATAAATGACGCGGACTTCTACATACAATCAACACCTCACTCCTCCAGGATTCGAACCCACGGCCCACAAGCCCATGACTGTGACCGGGGAACGTTACCTATGGACCACGGGGATACTAAAAGCAGTCCTAGACTCTGTTATATTTCACACAAAGCCTGTTCAATGAGCTTATGGCGCCATGAACCTCTAATGGGGACTACCCGTATCACGTAGGTGGGCAGAGTAACGTTTTACCAAATCCTGCTTCGAAACACGGGGTTCGATATATATTTCATTAGCCCAATAATACAAGCGGACTTCTACATACAATGAACATCTCACCCCACCAGGATTCGAACCCACGGCCCACGAGCCCATGACTGTGAACGGGGAACGTTACCTCTGGACCACCAGGATACTAAAATCAGTCCTAGACTCTGTTATATTTCAAACAAAGCCTGTTCAACGAGCTTATGGCACCGTGAACCTCTATTGGGGACTACCCTGTATCACGTAGGTGGTCAGAGTAACGTTTTACCAAATCCGGCTTCGAAACACGAGGATCCATATATATTTCATTATCCCAATAAATCACTCGGACTTCTACATACAATCAACACCTCACCCAGCCAGGATTCGAACCCACGGCCCACGAGCCCACGACTGTGACCGGGGAATGCTACCTCTGGACCACCAGGATATTAAAAGCAGTCCAAGACTCTGTTATATTTCACACAAAGCCTGTTCAACGAGCTTATGGCGCCGTGAACCCCTAATGGGGTCTACCCGTATCACGTAAGTGGTAAGAGTAACCTCTTACCAAATCCGGCTTCGAAACACGAGGATCCATATATATTTCATTAGCCCAATAAAGCACACGGACATCTACATACAATCAACACCTCACACTACCAGGATTTGAACCCACGTCCCACGAGCCCATGATTGTGACAGGGGAACGCTACCTCTGGACCACCAGCATACCAAAAGCAGTCCTAGACTCTGTTATATTTCACACAAAACCTGTTCAACGAGCTTATGGCGTGGTGAACCTCTAATGGGGACTACCCGTATCAGGTAGGTGGTCAGAGTAACGTTTTACCAATTCCAGCTTTCAAACACGAGGATCGATATATATTTCATTAGCCCAATAAAAATAGCGGACTTCTACATGCAATTAACACCTCACCCCGCCAGGATTCGATCCCACGGCCCACGAGCCCATGACTGTGACCGGGGAACATTACCTCTGGACCACCAGGATACAAAAAGCAGTCCTAGACTCTGTAATATTTCACACAAAGCCTGTTCAACGAGCTTATGGCGCCCTGAACCTATAATGGGGACTATCCGTATCACGGATGTGGTCAGAGTAACGTTTTACAAAATCCGGTTTCGAAACACGAGGATCCATATATAGTTCATTAGCCCAATAAAGCACGCAGACTTCTACATACAATCAACACCTCACCCAGCCGGGATTTAAACCTATGGCCCACGAGCCCATGACTGTGACCAGGGAACGCTACTTCTGGACCATCAGGATATTAAAAGCAGTCTAAGACTCTGTTATATTTCACAAAAAGCCTGTTCAGCGAGCTTATGGCGCCGTGAACCTCTAGTGGGGACTACCCGTATCATTGTAGGTGGTCAGAGTAGAGTTTTACCAAATCCGGCTATGAAACACGAGGATCTATATATATTTCATTAGCCCAATAGAGCACGCGGACTTCAACATACAATCAACACCTCACCCCGCCAGGATTCGAACCCACAGCCCACGAGCCCACGACTGTGATCGGGGAACGCTACCTCTGGACCGCCAGGATACTAAAAGCAGTCCTAGACTCTGTTATATTTCACACAAAATCTGTTCATCGAGCTTAAGGCGCCGTGAACCTCTAATGGGGACTTCCCGTATCATGGTAGGTGGTCAGAGTAACGTTTTACCAAATCCGGCTTCGAAACACGAGGATCGATTTATATTTCATTAGTCCAATAAAGCACGCGGACTTCTACATACAATGAACACCTCACCCCGCCAGGATTCGAACCCACTGCCCACGAGCCCATGACTGTGACCGCGGAACGCTACCTCTGGACCATCAGGAAAATAAATGCGGTCCTAGACTCTGATATATTTCACACAAAGCCTGTTCAACGAGCATATGGCGCCCTGAACCTCTAATGGGGACTTCCCGTATCACGTAAGTGGTCAGAGTAACGTTTTACCAAATCCGGTTTCGAAACACGAGGATCCATATATAGTTCATTAGCCTAATAAAGCACGCAGACTTCTACATACAATCAACACCTCACCCCGCCGGGATTTAAACCCACGGCCCACGAGCCCATGACTGTGACCAGGGAACGCTACCTCTGGACCATCAGGATACTAAAAGCAGTAGTAGACTCTGTTATATTTCACACAAAGCCTGTTCAACGAGCTTATGGCGCCTTGAACCTCTAATGGGGATTACCCGTATCACGTAGGTGGGCAGAGTAAATTTTTACCATATCCATCTTCGAAACACGAGGATCCATATATATTTCATTAGCCCAATAAAGGACACGGACTTCTACATAAAATCAACACCTCACCCTGCCAGGATTCGAACCCATGGCTCACGAGCCCATGACTGTGAACGGGGAACGCTACCTCTAGACCACCAGGAAAATAAATGCGGTCCTAGACTCTGATATATTTCACACAAAGCCTGTTCAACGAGCATATGGCGCCATGAACCTCTAATGGGGACTATCCGTATCACGTAGGTGGTCAGAGTAACGTTTTACCAAATCCGACTTCGAAACACGAGGATCCATATATATTTCATTAGCCCAATAAAGGAGGCAGACTTGTACATACAATGAACACCTCACCCCGCCAGGATTCGAACCCACGGCCCACGAGCCCATGACTGTGACCGGGGAACATTACCTCTGGACCACCAGGATACTAAAAGCAGTCCTAGACTCTGTTATATTTCACACAAAGCCTGTTCAACGAGCTTATGGCGCCGTGAACCTCTAATGGGGACTACCCGTATCACGTAGGTGGTCAGAGTAACGTTTTACCAAATCCGGCTTCGAAACACGAGGATCCATATATATTTCATTAGCCCAATAAAGCACACGGACTTCTACATACAATCAACACCTCACCCTGCCAGGATTCGAACCCACGGCCCACGAGCCCATGACTGTGACCGGGGAACGCTACCTCTGGACCACCAGGATACTAAAAGCAGTCCTAGACTCTGTTATATTTCACACAAAGCCTGTTCAACGAGCTTGTGGCGCCGTGAACCTCTAATGGGGACTACCCGTATCACGTCGGTGGTCAGAGTAACGTTTTATCAAATCCGGCTTCGAAACACGAGGATCGATATATATTTCATTAGCCCAATAAAAATAGCGGACTTCTACATACAATTAACACCTCACCCCGCCAGGATTCGATCCCACGGCCCACGAGCCCATGACTGTGACCGGGGAACATTACCTCTGGACCACCAGGATACTAAAAGCAGTCCTAGACTCTGTTATATTTCACACAAAGCCTGTTTAACGAGCTTATGGCGCCCTGAACCTATGATGGGGACTATCCGTATCACGTAGGTGGGCAGAGTAAAGTTTTACCAAGTCCGGTTTCGAAACACGAGGATCCATATATAGTTCATTAGCCCAATAAAGCACGCAGACTTCTACATACAATCAACACCTCACCACGCCGGGATTTAAACCCACGGCCCACGAGCCCATGACTGTGACCAGGGAACACTACTACTGGACCATCAGGACACTAAAAGCAGTAGTAGACTGTGTTATATTTCACACAAAGCCTGTTCAACGAGCTTATGGCGCCGTGAACCTCTAATGGGGATTACCCGTATCACGTAGGTGGGCAGAGTAAAGTTTTACCATATCCGTCTTCGAAACACGAGGATCCATATATATTTCATTAGCCCAATAAAGGACACGGACTTCTACATAAAATCAAGACCTCACCCTGCTAGGATTCGAACCCATGGCCCACGAGCCCATGACTGTGAACGGAGAACGCTACCTCTAGACCACCAGGATACTAAAAGTAGTCCTACAGTCTGTTATATTTCACACAAAGCCTGTTCAACGAGCTTATGGCGCCATGAACCTCTAATGGGGACTACCCGTATCACGTAGGTGGTCAGAGTAACGTTTTACCAAATCCGACTTCGAAACACGAGGATCCATATATATTTTATTAGCCCAATAAAGGAGGCAGACTTGTACATACAATGAACACCTCACCCCGCCAGGATTCGAACCCACGGCCCACGAGCCCACGACTGTGATCGGGGAACGCTACCTCTGGACCACCAGGATACTAAAAGTAGTCCTACAGTCTGTTATATGTCAAACAAAGCCTGTTCAGCGAGCTTATGGCGCCGTGAACCTCTAATGGGGACTACCCGTATCATGTAGGTGGTCAGAGTAGCGTTTTACCAAATCCGACATCGAAACACCAGGATCCATATATATTTCATTATCCCAATAAATCACGCGGACTTCTACATACAATCAACACCTCACCCCGCCAGGATTCGAACCCACGGCCCACGAGCCCACGACTGTGATCGGGGAACGCTACCTCTGGACCACCAGGATACTAAAAGCAGTCCTAGACTCTGTTATATTTCACACAAAACCTGTTCATCGAGCTTAAGGCGCCGTGAACCTCTAATGGGGACTACCCGTATCACGCAGGTGGTCAGAGTAACGTTTTACCAAATCCCTCTTCGAAATACGGGGATACATATATATTTCATTAGCCCAATAAAGCACGCGGACTTGTACATACAATGAACACCTCACCCCGCCAGGATTCGACCCCACTAGCCCATGACTGTGACCGGGGAAAGCTACGTCTGGAACTACCAGGAAACTAAAAGCAGTCCTAGAGTCTGTTATATTTCAAACAAAGCCTGTTCAGCGAGCTTATGGCGCCGTGAACCTCTAATGGGGACTACCTGTATCACGTAGGTGGTCAGAGTAGCGTTTTACCAAATCCGGCATCGAAACACGAGGATCCATATATATTTCATTATCCCAATAAATCACGCGGACTTCTACATACAATCAACACCTCACCCAGCCAGGATTCGAACCCACGGCCCACGAGCCCATGACTGTGACCGGGGAATGCTACCTCTGGACCACCAGGATACTAAAAGCAGTCCAAGACTCTGTTATATTTCACACAAAGCCTGTTCAACGAGCTTGTGGCGCCGTGAACCTCTAATGGGGACTACCCGTATCACGTAGGTGGTGAGAGTAACCTTTTACCAAATCCGGCCTCGAAACACGAGGATCCATATATATTTCATTAGCCCAATAAAGCACACGGACATCTACATACAATCAACACCTCACACTGTCAGGATTCGAACCCACGTCCCACGAGCCCATGATTGTGACAGGGGAACGCTACCTCTGGACCACCAGGATACTAAAAGCAGTCCTAGACTCTGTTATATTTCACACAAAACCTGTTCAACGAGCTTATGGCGCCGTGAACCTCTAATGGGGACTACCCGTATCACGTAGGTGGTCAGAGTAACGTTTTATCAAATCCGGCTTCGAAACACGAGGATCGATATATATTTCATTAGCCCAATAAAAATAGCGGACTTCTACATACAATTAACACCTCACCCCGCCAGGATTCGATCCCACGGCCCACGAGCCCATGACTGTGACCGGGGAACATTACCTCTGGACCACCAGGATACTAAAAGCAGTCCTAGACTCTGTTATATTTCACACAAAGCCTGTTCAACGAGCTTATGGCGCCCTGAACCTATGATGGGGACTATCCGTATCACGTAAGTGGTCAGAGTAACGTTTTACCAAATCCGGTTTCGAAACACGAGGATCCATATATAGTTCATTAGCCCAATAAAGCACGCAGACTTCTACATACAATCAACACCTCACCACGCCGGGATTTAAACCCACGGCCCACGAGCCCATGACTGTGACCAGGGAACACTACTTCTGGACCATCAGGATACTAAAAGCAGTAGTAGACTCTGCTATATTTCACACAAAGCCTGTTCAACGAGCTTATGGCGCCGTGAACCTCTAATGGGGATTACCCGTATCACGTAGGTGGGCAGAGTAAAGTTTTACCATATCCGTCTTCGAAACACGAGGATCCATATATATTTCATTAGCCCAATAAAGGACACGGACTTCTACATAAAATCAACACCTCACCCTGCCAGGATTCGAACCCATGGCCCACGAGCCCATGACTGTGAACGGAGAATGCTACCTCTAGACCACCAGGAAAATAAAAGCAGTCCTAGACTCTGATATATTTCACACAAAGCCTGTTCAACGAGCATATGGCGCCATGAACCTCTAATGGGGACTGCCCATATCACGTAGGTGGTCAGAGTAACGTTTTACCAAATCCCACTTCGAAACACGAGGATCCATATATATTTCATTAGCCCAATAAAGCACGCGGACTTCTACATACAATCAACACCTCACCCCGCCAGGATTCGAACCCACGGCCCACGAGCCCATGACTGTGACCGGGGAACGCTACCTCTGGACCACCAGGATACTAAAAGCAGTCCTACTGTCTGTTATATGTCAAACAAAGCCTGTTCAGCGAGCTTATGGCGCCGTGAACCTCTAATGGGGACTACCCGTATCACGTAGGTGGTCAGAGTAGCGTTTTACCAAATCCGGCATCGAAACACCAGGATCCATATATATTTCATTATCCCAATAAATCACGCGGACTTCTACATACAATCAACACCTCACCCCGCCAGGATTCGAACCCACGGCCCACGAGCCCACGACTGTGATCGGGGAACGCTACCTCTGGACCACCAGGATACTAAAAGCAGTCCTAGACTCTGTTATATTTCACACAAAACCTGTTCATCGAGCTTAAGGCGCCGTGAACCTCTAATGGGGACTACCCGTATCACGTAGGTGGTCAGAGTAACGTTTTACCAAATCCGTCTTCGAAACACGAGGATCCATATATATTTCATTAGCCCAATAAAGCACGCGGACTTGTACATACAATGAACACCTCACCCCGCCAGGATTCGACCCCACTAGCCCATGACTGTGACCGGGGAAAGCTACCTCTGGAACTACCAGGAAACTAAAAGCAGTCCTAGACTCTGTTATATTTCACACAAAGCCTGTTCAACGAGCTTATGGCGCCATGAACCTCTAATGGGGACTACCCGTATCACGTAGGTGGTCAGAGTAACGTTTTACCAAATCCGGCTTCGAAACACGAGGATCCATTAATATTTCATTAGCCCAATAAAGCACGCGGACTTCTACATACAATCAACACCTCACCCCGCCAGGATTCGAACCCACGGCCCACGAGCCCATGACTGTGACCGGGGAACGCTACCTCTGGACCACCAGGATACTAAAAGCAGTCCTAGACTGTGTTATATTTCACACAAAGCCTGTTCAACGAGCTTATGGCGCCGTGAACCTCTAATGGGGACTACCCGTATCACGTAGGTGGTCAGAGTAACGTTTTACCAAATCCGGCTTCGAAACACGAGGATCCATATATAGTTCATTAGCCCAATAAAGCACGCAGACTTCTACATACAATCAACACCTCACCCCGCCAGGATTTAAACCCACGGCCCACGAGCCCATGACTGTGACCAGGGAACGCTACCTCTGGACCACCAGGATACTAAAAGCAGTCCTAGACTCTGTTATATTTCACACAAAGCCTGTTCAACGAGCTTATGGCGCCGTGAACCTCTAATGGGGACTACCCGTATCACGTAGGTGGTCAGAGTAACGTTTTACTATATCCGTGTTCGAAACACGAGGATCCATATATATTTCATTAGCCCAATAAAGCACACGGACTTCTACATACAATCAACACCTCACCCGCCAGGATTCGAACCCACGGCCCACGAGCCCATGACTGTGACCTGGGAACGCTACCTCTGGACCACCAGGATACTAAAAGCAGTCCAAGACTCTGTTATATTTCACACAAAGCCTGTTCAACGAGCTTATGGCGCCGTGAACCTCTAATGGGGACTACCCGTATCACGTAGGTGGTCAGAGTAACGTTTTACCAAATCCGGCTTCGAAACACGAGGATCCATATATATTTCATTAGCCCAATAAAGCACACGGACTTCTACATACAATCTACACCTCACCCTGCCAGGATTCGAACCCACGGCCCACGAGCCCATGACTGTGACCGGGGAACGCTACCTCTGGACCACCAGGATACTAAAAGCAGTCCTAGACTCTGTTATATTTCACACAAAACCTGTTCAACGAGCTTATGGCGCCGTGAACCTCTAATGGGGACTACCCGTATCACGTACGTGGTCAGAGTAACGTTTTATCAAATCCGGCTTCGAAACACGAGGATCGATATATATTTCATTAGCCCAATAAAAATAGCGGACTTCTACATACAATTAACACCTCACCCCGCCAGGATTCGATCCCACGGCCCACGAGCCCATGACTGTGACCGGGGAACATTACCTCTGGACCACCAGGATACTAAAAGCAGTCCTAGACTCTGTTATATTTCACACAAAGCCTGTTCAACGAGCTTATGGCGCCCTGAACCTATGATGGGGACTATCCGTATCACGTAAGTGGTCAGAGTAACGTTTTACCAAATCCGGTTTCGAAACACGAGGATCCATATATAGTTCATTAGCCCAATAAAGCACGCAGACTTCTACATACAATCAACACCTCACCACGCCGGGATTTAAACCCACGGCCCACGAGCCCATGACTGTGACCAGGGAACACTACTACTGGACCATCAGGACACTAAAAGCAGTAGTAGACTGTGTTATATTTCACACAAAGCCTGTTCAACGAGCTTATGGCGCCGTGAACCTCTAATGGGGATTACCCGTATCACGTAGGTGGGCAGAGTAAAGTTTTACCATATCCGTCTTCGAAACACGAGGATCCATATATATTTCATTAGCCCAATAAAGGACACGGACTTCTACATAAAATCAAGACCTCACCCTGCTAGGATTCGAACCCATGGCCCACGAGCCCATGACTGTGAACGGAGAACGCTACCTCTAGACCACCAGGATACTAAAAGTAGTCCTACAGTCTGTTATATGTCACACAAAGCCTGTTCAACGAGCTTATGGCGCCGTGAACCTCTAATGGGGACTACCCGTATCACGTAGGTGGTCAGAGTAGCGTTTTACCAAATCCGACTTCGAAACACGAGGATCCATATATATTTTATTAGCCCAATAAAGGAGGCAGACTTGTACATACAATGAACACCTCACCCCGCCAGGATTCGAACCCACGGCCCACGAGCCCATGACTGTGATCGGGGAACGCTACCTCTGGACCACCAGGATACTAAAAGCAGTCCTACAGTCTGTTATATGTCAAACAAAGCCTGTTCAGCGAGCTTATGGCGCCGTGAACCTCTAATGGGGACTACCCGTATCATGTAGGTGGTCAGAGTAGCGTTTTACCAAATCCGACATCGAAACACGAGGATCCATATATATTTCATTATCCCAATAAAGCACACGAACTAGTACATACAATGAACACCTCACCCGGCCAGGATTCGTACCCACTACCCACGAGCCCATGACTGTGACCGGGGAACGCTACCTCTTGACCACCAGCATACTAAAAGCAGTCCTAGACTCTGTTATATTTCACACAAAGCCTGTTCAACGAACTTATGGCGCTGTGAACCTCAAATGGGGACTACCCGTATCACGTAGGTGGTCAGAGTAACGTTTTACCAAATCCTGCTTCGAAACACGGGGTTCGATTTATATTTCAATAGCCCAATAATGCAAGCGGACTTCTACTGTACATACAATGAACATCTCACCCCGCCAGGATTCGAATTCACGGCCCACGAGCCCACGACTGTGATCCTGGAGCGCTACCTCTGGACCACCAGGATACTAAAAGCAGTCCAAGACTCATTTATATTTCACACAAATCCTGTTTAACGAGCAAATGGCGCCGTGAACCTCTAATGGGGACCACCTGTATCACGTAGGTGGTCAGAGTATCGTTTTACCAAATCCGGCTTCGAAACACGAGGATCCATATATAGTTCATTAGCCCAATAAAGCACGCAGACTTCTACATACAATCAACACCTCACCCAGCCGGGATTTAAACCTATGGCCCACGAGCCCATGACTGTGACCAGGGAACGCTACTTCTGGACCATCAGGATATTAAAAGCAGTCCAAGACTCTGTTATAT
Source organism: Homarus gammarus (assembly GCA_958450375.1). Lineage (NCBI taxonomy): Eukaryota > Metazoa > Arthropoda > Malacostraca > Decapoda > Nephropidae > Homarus > Homarus gammarus. The sequence continues at coordinate 252,132 of CAUDMG010001305.1, forward strand.
TTCACAAAAAGCCTGTTCAACGAGCTTATGGCGCCGTGAACCTCTAGTGGGGACTACCCGTATCATTGTAGGTGGTCAGAGTAGAGTTTTACCAAATCCGGCTATGAAACACGAGGATCTATATATATTTCATTAGCCCAATAGAGCACGCGGACTTCAACATACAATCAACACCTCACCCCGCCAGGATTCGAACCCACAGCCCACGAGCCCACGACTGTGATCGGGGAACGCTACCTCTGGACCGCCAGGATACTAAAAGCAGTCCTAGACTCTGTTATATTTCACACAAAATCTGTTCATCGAGCTTAAGGCGCCGTGAACCTCTAATGGGGACTTCCCGTATCATGGTAGGTGGTCAGAGTAACGTTTTACCAAATCCGGCTTCGAAACACGAGGATCGATTTATATTTCATTAGTCCAATAAAGCACGCGGACTTCTACATACAATGAACACCTCACCCCGCCAGGATTCGAACCCACTGCCCACGAGCCCATGACTGTGACCGCGGAACGCTACCTCTGAACGACCAGGATACTAAAAGCAGTCCTAGAGTCTGCTATATTTCAAACAAAGCCTGTTCAGAGAGCATATGGCGCTGTGAACCTCTAATGGGGACTACACGTATCTCGTAGGTGATCAGATTAGCGTTTTACCAAATCCGGCATCGAAACACGAGGATCCATATATATTTCATTATCACAATAAATCAAACGGACTTCTACATACAATCAACACCTCACCCAGCCGGATTCGAACCCACGGCCCACGAGCCCACGACTGTGACCGGGGAATGCTACTTCTGGACCACCAGGATACTAAAAGCAGTCCTAGACTCTGCTATATTTCAAACAAAGCCTGTTCAACGAACTTATGGCGCCCTGAACCTATAATGGGGACTATCAGTATCACGTAAGTGGTCAGAGTAACGTTTTACCAAATCCTGTTTCGAAACACGAGGATCCATATATAGTTCATTAGCCCAATAAAGCACGCAGACTTCTACATACAATCAACACCTCACCCCGCCGGGATTTAAACCCACGTCCCACGAGCCCATGACTGTGACCGCGGAACGCTACCTCTGAACGACCAGGATACTAAAAGCAGTCCTAGAGTCTGCTATATTTCAAACAAAGCCTGTTCAGAGAGCATATGGCGCTGTGAACCTCTAATGGGGACTACACGTATCTCGTAGGTGATCAGATTAGCGTTTTACCAAATCCGGCATCGAAACACGAGGATCCATATATAGTTCATTAGCCCAATAAAGCACACGGACATCTACATACAATCAACACCTCACACTGTCAGGATTCGAACCCACGTCCCACGAGCCCACGATTGTGACAGGGGAACGCTACCTCTGGACCACCAGGATGCTAAAAGCAGTCCTAGACTCTGTTATATTTCACACAAAACCTGTTCAACGAGCTTATGGCGCCGTGAACCTCTAATGGGGACTACCCGTATCACTTAGGTTGTCAGAGTAACGTTTTACCAAATCCGGCTTCGAAAAACGAGGATCGATATATATTTCATTAGCCCAATAAAAATAGCGGACTTCTACATGCAATTAACACCTCACCCCGCCAGGATTCGAACCCATGGCCCACGAGCCCATGACTGTGAACGGGGAACGCTACCTCTAGACCACCAGGATACTAAAAGTAGTCCTACAGTCTGTTATATGTGAAACAAAGCCTGTTCAGCGAGCTTTTGGCGCCGTGAACCTCTAATGGGGACTACCCGTATCATGTAGGTGGTCAGAGTAGCGTTTTACCAAATCCGACTTCGAAACACGAGGATCCATATATATTTTATTAGCCCAATAAAGGAGGCAGACTTGTACATACAATGAACACCTCACCCCGCCAGGATTCGAACCCACGGCCCACGAGCCCACGACTGTGATCGGGGAACGCTACCTCTGGACCACCAGGATACTAAAAGCAGTCCTAGAGTCTGTTATATTTCACACAAAGCCTGTTCAGCGAGCTTATGGCGCCGTGAACCTCTAATGGGGACTACCCGTATCATGTAGGTGGTCAGAGTAGCGTTTTACCAAATCCGACATCGAAACACGAGGATCCATATATATTTCATTATCCCAATAAATCACGCGGACTTCTACATACAATCAACACCTCACCCCGCCAGGATTCGAACCCACGGCCCACGAGCCCACGACTGTGATCGGGGAACGCTACCTCTGGACCACCAGGATACTAAAAGCAGTCCTAGACTCTGTTATATTTCACACAAAACCTGTTCATCGAGCTTAAGGCGCCGTGAACCTCTAATGGGGACTACCCGTATCACGCAGGTGGTCAGAGTAACGTTTTACCAAATCCCTCTTCGAAACACGAGGATCCATATATATTTCATTAGCCCAATAAAGCACGCGGACTTCTACATACAATGAACACCTCACCCCGCCAGGATTCGAACCCACAGCCCACTAGCCCATGACTGTGACCGGGGAACGCTACCTCTGGAACTACCAGGATACTAAAAGCAGTCCTAGACTCTGTTATATTTCAAACATTGCCTGTTCAGCGAGCTTATGGCGCCGTGAACCTCTAATGGGGACTACCTGTATCACGTAGGTGGTCAGAGTAACGTTTTACCAAATCCGGCTTCGAAACACGAGGATCCATATATATTTCATTAGCCCAATAAAGCACGCGGACTTCTACATACAATCAACACCTCACCCAGCCAGGATTCGAACCCACGGCCCACGAGCCATGACTGTGACCGGGGAACGCTACCTCTGGACCACCAGGATACTAAAAGCAGTCCTAGACTCTGTTATATTTCATACAAAGCCTGTTCAACGAGCTTATGGCGCCGTGAACCTCTAATGGGGACTACCCGTATCACGTAGGTGGTCAGAGTAACGTTTTACCAAATCCGGCTTCGAAACACGAGGATCCATATATATTTCATTAGCCCAATAAAGCACACGGACATCTACATACAATCAACACCTCACACAGCCAGGATTCGAACCCACGTCCCACGAGCCCATGACTGTGACCGGGGAACGCTACCTCTGGACCACCAGGATACTAAAAGCAGTCCTAGACTCTGTTATATTTCACACAAAGCCTGTTCAACGAGCTTATGGCGCCGTGAACCTCTAATGGGGACTACCCGTATCACGTAGGTGGTCAGAGTAACGTTTTACCAAATCCGGCTTCGAAACACGAGGATCGATATATATTTCATTAGCCCAATAAAAATAGCGGACTTCTACATACAATCAACACCTCACCCCGCCAGGATTCGATCCCACGGCCCACGAGCCCATGACTGTGACCGGGGAACGCTACCTCTGGACCACCAGGATACTAAAAGCAGTCCTAGACTCTGTTATATTTCACACAAAGCCTGTTCAACGAGCTTATGGCGCCGTGAACCTCTAATGGGGACTACCCGTATCACGTAGGTGGTCAGAGTAACGTTTTACCAAATCCGCTTCGAAACACGAGGATCCATATATATTTCATTAGCCCAATAAAGCACGCAGACTTCTACATACAATCAACACCTCACCCCGCCAGGATTCGAACCCACGGCCCACGAGCCCATGACTGTGACCGGGGAACGCTACCTCTGGACCACCAGGATACTAAAAGCAGTCCTAGACTCTGTTATATTGACAAAAAGCCTGTTCAGCGAGCTTATGGCGCCGTGAACCTCTAATGGGGACTACCCGTATCACGTAGGTGGTCAGAGTAACGTTTTACCAAATCCGGCTTCGAAACACGAGGATCCATATATATTTCATTAGCCCAATAAAGCACGCGGACTTCTACATACAATCAACACCTCACCCGCCAGGATTCGAACCCACGGCCCACGAGCCCATGACTGTGACCGGGGAACGCTACCTCTGGACCACCAGGATACTAAAAGCAGTCCTAGACTCTGTTATATTTCACACAAAGCCTGTTCAACGAGCTTATGGCGCCGTGAACCTCTAATGGGGACTACCCGTATCACGTAGGTGGTCAGAGTAACGTTTTACCAAATCCGGCATCGAAACACCAGGATCCATATATATTTCATTAGCCCAATAAAGCGCGCGGACTTGTACATACAATGAACACCTCACCCCGCCAGGATTCGACCCCACTAGCCCATGACTGTGACCCGGGAAAGCTACCTCTGGAACTACCAGGAAACTAAAAGCAGTCCTAGACTCTGTTATATTTCACACAAAGCCTGTTCAACGAGCTTATGGCGCCATGAACCTCTAATGGGGACTACCCGTATCACGTAGGTGGTCAGAGTAACGTTTTACCAAATCCGGCTTCGAAACACGAGGATCCATATATATTTCATTAGCCCAATAAAGCACGCGGACTTCTACATACAATCAACACCTCACCCCGCCAGGATTCGAACCCACGGCCCACGAGCCCATGACTGTGACCGCGGAACGCTACCTCTGAACCACCAGGATACTAAAAGCAGTCCTAGACTCTGTTATATTTCACACAAAGCCTGTTCAGCGAGCTTATGGCGCCGTGAACCTCTAATGGGGACTACCCGTATCACGTAGGTGGTCAGATTAACGTTTTACTATATCCGTGTTCGAAACACGAGGATCCATATATATTTCATTAGCCCAATAAAGCACACGGACTTCTACATACAATCAACACCACACCCTTCCAGGATTCGAACCCACTGCCCACTAGCCCATGACTGTGACCGGGGAACGCTACCTCTGGACCACCAGGATACTAAAAGCAGTCCTAGACTCTGTTATATTTCACACAAAGCCTGTTCAACGAGCTTATGGCGCCGTGAACCTCTAATGGGGACTACCTGTATCACGTAGGTGGTCAGAGTAACGTTTTACCATATCCGTCTTCGAAACACGAGGATCCATATATATTTCATTATCCCAATAAAGCACACGAACTAGTACATACAATGAACACCTCATCCGGCCAGGATTCGAACCCACTGCCCACGAGCCCATGACTGTGACCGGGGAACGCTACCGTCTGGACCACCAGGATACTAAAAGCAGTCCTAGACTCTGTTATATTTCACACAAAGCCTGTTCAACGAGCTTATGGCGCCGTGAACCTCTAATGGGGACTACCCGTATCACGTAGGTGGTCAGAGTAACGTTTTACCAAATCCTGCTTCGAAACACGAGGATCCATATATATTTCATTAGCCCAATAAAGCACACGGACTTCTACATACAATCAACACCTCAACCCGCCAGGATTCGAACCCACGGCCCACGAGCCCACCACTGTGACCGGGAACGCTACCTCTGGACCACCTGGATACTAAAAGCAGTCCTAGACTCTGTTATATTTCACACAAAGCCTGTTCAACGAGCTTATGGCGCCGTGAACCTCTAATGGGGACCACCTGTATCACGTAGGTGGTCAGAGTAACGTTTTACCAAATCCGGCTTCGAAACACGAGGATCCATATATATTTCATTAGCCCAATAAATCACGCGGACTTCTACATACAATCAACACCTCACCCGCCAGGATTCGAACCCACGGCCCACGAGCCCATGACTGTGACCGGGGAACGCTACCTCTGGACCACCAGGATACTAAAAGCAGTCCTAGACTTTGTTATATTTCACACAAAGCCTGTTCAACGAGCTTATGGCGCCGTGAACCTCTAATGGGGACTACCCGTATCACGTAGGTGGTCAGAGTAACGTTTTACCAAATCCGGCTTCGAAACACGAGGATCCATATATATTTCATTAGCCCAATAAAGCACGCGGACTTCTACATACAATCAACACCTCACCCCGCCAGGATTCGAACCCACGGCCCACGAGCCCACGACTGTGACCGGGGAACGCTACCTCTGGACCACCAGGATACTAAAAGCAGGCCAAGACTTTGTTATATTTCACACAAAGCCTGTTCAACGGGCTTATGGCGCCGTGAACCTCTAATGGGGACTACCTGTATCACGTAGGTGGTCAGAGTAGCGTTGTACCAAATCCGGCTTCGAAACACAAGGATCCATATATATTTCATTAGCCCAATAAAGCACGCGGACTTCTACATACAATCAACACCTCACCCTCCAGGATTCGAACCCACGGCCCACGAGCCCATGACTGTGACCGGGGAATGTTACCTATGGACCACGGGGATACTAAAAGCAGTCCTAGACTCTGTTATATTTCACACAAAGCCTGTTCAATGAGTTTATGGCGCCATGAACCTCTAATGGGGACTACCCGTATCACGTAGGTGGCAGAGTAACGTTTTACCATATCCGACTTCGAAACACGAGGATCCATATATATTTCATTAGCCCAATAAAGCAGGCGGACTTCTACATACAATCAACACCTCACCCCGCCAGGATTCGAACCCACGGCCCACGAGCCCACGACTGTGACCGGGGAACGCTACCGTCTGGACCACCAGGATACTAAAAGCAGTCCAAGACTCTGTTATATTTCACACAAAGCCTGTTCAACGAGCTTATGGCGCCGTGAACCTCAAATGGGGACTACCCGTATCACGTAGGTGGTCAGAGTAAGGTTTTGCCAAATCCAGCTTCGAAACACGAGGATCCATATATATTTCATTAGCCCAATAAAGCACTCGGACTTCTACATACAATGAACACCTCACCCGGCCAGGATTCGAACCCACTGCCCACGAGCCCATGACTGTGACCGGGGAACGCTACGTCTTTAACCACCAGGAAACTAAAAGCAGTCCTAGACTCTGTTATATTTCACACAAAGCCTGTTCAACGAGCTTATGGCGCTGTGAACCTCTAATGGGGACTACCCGTATCACGTAGGTGGTCAGAGTAACGTTTTACCAAATCCTGCTTCGAAACACGAGGATCCATATATATTTCATTAGCCCAATAAACGACACGGACTTCTACATACAATCAACCCCTCACCCCGCCAGGATTCGAACCCACGGCCCACGAACCCACGACTGTGATCGGGGAACGCTACCTCTGGACCACCAGGATACTAAAAGCAGTCCTAGACTCTGTTATATTTCACACAAAGCCTGTTCAACGAGCTTATGGCGCCGTGAACCTCTAATGGGGACCACCCGTATCACGTAGGTGGTCAGAGTAACGTTTTACCAAATCCGGCTTCGAAACACGAGGATCCATATATATTTCATTAGCCCAATAAAGACGCGGACTTCTACATACAATCAACACCTCACCCGCCAGGATTCGAACCCACGGCCCACAAGCCCATGACTGTGACCGGGGAACGTTACGTATGGACCACGGGGATACTAAAAGCAGTCCTAGACTCTGTTATATTTCACACAAAGCCTGTTCAACGAGCTTATGGCGCCGTGAACCTCTAATGGGGACTACCCGTATCACGTAGGTGGTCAGAGTAACGTTTTACCAAATCCGGCTTCGAAACACGAGGATCCATATATATTTCATTAGCCCATTAAAGAACGCGGACTTCTACATACAATCAACACCTCACCCCGCCAGGATTCGAACCCACGGCCCACGAGCCCATGACTGTGACCGGGGAACGCTACCTCTGGACCACCAGGATACTAAAAGCAGTCCTAGACTCTGTTATATTTCAAACAAAGCCTGTTCAACGAGCTTATGGCGCCGTGAACCTCTAATGGGGACTACCCGTATCACGTAGGTGGTCAGAGTAACGTTTTACCAAATCCGGCTTCGAAACACGAGGATCCATATATATTTCATTAGCCCAATAAAGCACACGGACTTCTACATACAATCAACACCTCACCCTGCCAGGATTCGAACCCACGGCCCACGAGCCCATGACTGTGACCGGGGAACGCTACCTCTGGACCACCAGGATACTAAAAGCAGTCCTAGACTCTGTTATATTTCACACAAAGCCTGTTCAACGAGCTTATGGCGCCGTGAACCTCTAATGGGGACTACCGTATCACGTAGGTGGTCAGAGTAACGTTTTACCAAATCCGGCTTCGAAACACGAGGATCCATATATATTTCATTAGCCCAATAAAGCACGCAGACTTCTACATACAATCAACACCTCACCCCGCCAGGATTCGAACCCACGGCCCACGAGCCCATGACTGTGACCGCGGAACGCTACCTCTGGACCACCAGGATACTAAAAGCAGTCCTAGACTCTGTTATATTTCACACAAAGCCTGTTCAGCGAGCTTATGGCGCCGTGAACCTCTAATGGGGACTACCCATATCACGTAGGTGGTCAGAGTAACGTTTTACCAAATCCGGCTTCGAAACACGAGGATCCATATATATTTCATTAGCCCAATAAATCACTCGGACTTCTACATACAATCAACACCTCACCCAGCCAGGATTCGAACCCACGGCCCACGAGCCCACGACTGTGACCGGGGAATGCTACCTCTGGACCACCAGGATACTAAAAGCAGTCCAAGACTCTGTTATATTTCACACAAAGCCTGTTCAACGAGCTTATGGCGCCGTGAACCTCTAATGGGGACTACCCGTATCACGTAGGTGGTCAGAGTAACGTTTTACCAAATCCGGCTTCGAAACACGAGGATCCATATATATTTCATTAGCCCAATAAAGCACACGGACTTCTACATACAATCAACACCTCACCCTGCCAGGATTCGAACCCACGGCCCACGAGCCCATGACTGTGACCGGGGAACGCTACCTCTGGACCACCAGGATACTAAAAGCAGTCCTAGACTCTGTTATATTTCACACAAAGCCTGTTCAACGAGCTTATGGCGCCGTGAACCTCTAATGGGGACTACCCGTATCACGTAGGTGGTCAGAGTAACGTTTTACCAAATCCGGCTTCGAAACACGAGGATCGATATATATTTCATTAGCCCAATAAAAATAGCGGACTTCTACATACAATTAACACCTCACCCCGCCAGGATTCGATCCCACGGCCCACGAGCCCATGACTGTGACCGGGGAACATTACCTCTGGACCACCAGGATACTAAAAGCAGTCCTAGACTCTGTTATATTTCACACAAAGCCTGTTCAACGAGCTTATGGCGCCCTGAACCTATAATGGGGACTATCCGTATCACGTAAGTGGTCAGAGTAACGTTTTACCAAATCCGGTTTCGAAACACGAGGATCCATATATAGTTCATTAGCCCAATAAAGCACGCAGACTTCTACATACAATCAACACCTCACCCCGCCGGGATTTAAACCCACGGCCCACGAGCCCAAGACTGTGACCAGGGAACGCTACCTCTGGACCATCAGGATACTAAAAGCAGTAGTAGACTCTGTTATATTTCACACAAAGCCTGTTCAACGAGCTTATGGCGCCTTGAACCTTTAATGGGGATTACCCGTATCACGTAGGTGGGCAGAGTAAATTTTTACCATATCCATCTTCGAAACACGAGGATCCATATATATTTCATTAGCCCAATAAAGGACACGGACTTCTACATAAAATCAACACCTCACCCTGCCAGGATTCGAACCCATGGCCCACGAGCCCATGACTGTGAACGGGGAACGCTACCTCTAGACCACCAGGAAAATAAAAGCAGTCCTAGACTCTGATATATTTCACACAAAGCCTGTTCAATGAGCATATGGCGCCATGAACCTCTAATGGGGACTACCCGTATCACGTAGGTGGTCAGAGTAACGTTTTACCAAATCCGACGTCGAAACACGAGGATCCATATATATTTCATTAGCCCAATAAAGGAGGCAGACTTGTACATACAATGAACACCTCACCCCGCCAGGATTCGAACCCACGGCCCACGAGCCCACGACTGTGACCGGGGAATGCTACCTCTGGACCACCAGGATATTAAAAGCAGTCCAAGACTCTGTTATATTTCACACAAAGCCTGTTCAACGAGCTTATGGCGCCGTGAACCTCTAATGGGGACTACCCGTATCACGTAGGTGGTCAGAGTAACGTTTTACCAAATCCGGCTTCGAAACACGAGGATCCATATATATTTCATTAGCCCAATAAAGCACGCGGACTTCTACATACAATCAACACCTCACCCGCCAGGATTCGAACCCACGGCCCACGAGCCCATGACTGTGACCGGGGAACGCTACCTCTGGACCACCAGGATACTAAAAGCAGTCCTAGACTCTGTTATATTTCACACAAAGCCTGTTCAACGAGCTTATGGCGCCGTGAACCTCTAATGGGGACTACCCGTATCACTTAGGTGGTCAGAGTAACGTTTTACCAAATCCGGCTTCGAAAAACGAGGATCGATATATATTTCATTAGCCCAATAAAAATAGCGGACTTCTACATACAATTAACACCTCACCCCGCCAGGATTCGATCCCACGGCCCACGAGCCCATGACTGTGACCGGGGAACATTACCTCTGGACCACCAGGATACTAAAAGCAGTCCTAGACTCTGTTATATTTCACACAAAGCCTGTTCAACGAGCTTATGGCGCCCTGAACCTATAATGGGGACTATCCGTATCACGTAAGTGGTCAGAGTAACGTTTTACCAAATCCGGTTTCGAAACACGAGGATCCATATATAGTTCATTAGCCTAATAAAGCACGCAGACTTCTACATACAATCAACACCTCACCCCGCCCGGATTTAAACCCACGGCCCACGAGCCCAAGACTGTGACCAGGGAACGCTACCTCTGGACCATCAGGATACTAAAAGCAGTAGTAGACTCTGTTATATTTCACACAAAGCCTGTTCAACGAGCTTATGGCGCCTTGAACCTCTAATGGGGATTACCCGTATCACGTAGGTGGGCAGAGTAAATTTTTACCATATCCATCTTCGAAACACGAGGATCCATATATATTTCATTAGCCCAATAAAGGACACGGACTTCTACATAAAATCAACACCTCACCCTGCCAGGATTCGAACCCATGGCCCACGAGCCCATGACTGTGAACGGGGAACGCTACCTCTAGACCACCAGGAAAATAAAAGCAGTCCTAGACTCTGATATATTTCACACAAAGCCTGTTCAACGAGCATATGGCGCCATGAACCTCTAATGGGGACTACCCGTATCACGTAGGTGGTCAGAGTAACGTTTTACCAAATCCGACTTCGAAACACGAGGATCCATATATATTTCATTAGCCCAATAAAGGAGGCAGACTTGTACATACAATGAACACCTCACCCCGCCAGGATTCGAACCCACGGCCCACGAGCCCACGACTGTGATCGGGGAACGCTACCTCTTGACCACCAGGATACTAAAAGCAGTCCTACAGTCTGTTATATGTCAAACAAAGCCTGTTCAGCGAGCTTATGGCGCCGTGAACCTCTAATGGGGACTACCCGTATCACGTAGGTGGTCAGAGTAGCGTTTTACCAAATCCGGCATCGAAACACCAGGATCCATATATATTTCATTATCCCAATAAATCACGCGGACTTCTACATACAATCAACACCTCACCCCGCCAGGATTCGAACCCACGGCCCACGAGCCCATGACTGTGATCGGGGAACGCTACCTCTGGACCACCAGGATACAAAAAGCAGTCCTAGACTCTGTTATATTTCAAACAAAGCCTGTTCATCGAGCTTAAGGCGCCGTGAACCTCTAATGGGGCCTACCCGTATCACGCAGGTGGTCAGAGTAACGTTTTATCAAATCCGTCTTCGAAATACGGGGATACATATATATTTCATTAGCCCAATAAAGCACGCGGACTTGTACATACAATGAACACCTCACCCCGCCACGATTCGACCCCACTAGCCCATGACTGTGACCGGGGAAAGCTACCTCTGGAACTACCAGGAAACTAAAAGCAGTCCTAGACTCTGTTATATTTCACACAAAGCCTGTTCAACGAGCTTATGGCGCCATGAACCTCTAATGGGGACTACCCGTATCACGTAGGTGGTCAGAGTAACGTTTTACCAAATCCGGCTTCGAAACACGAGGATCCATTAATATTTCATTAGCCCAATAAAGCACGCGGACTTCTACATAGAATGAACACCTCACCCCGCCAGGATTCGAACCCACGGCCCACGAGCCCATGACTGTGACCGCGGAAGGCTACCTCTGAACCACCAGGATACTAAAAGCAGTCCTAGTGTCTGTTATATTTCAAACAAAGCCTGTTCAGCGAGCTTATGGCGCCGTGAACCTCTAATGGGGACTACCTGTATCACGTAGGTGGTCAGAGTAGCGTTTTACCAAATCCGGCATCGAAACACGAGGATCCATATATATTTCATTATCCCAATAAATCACGCGGACTTCTACATACAATCAACACCTCACCCAGCCAGGATTCGAACCCACGGCCCACGAGCCCATGACTGTGACCGGGGAATGCTACCTCTGGACCACCAGGATACTAAAAGCAGTCCAAGACTCTGTTATATTTCACACAAAGCCTGTTCAACGAGCTTGTGGCGCCGTGAACGTCTAATGGGGACTACCCGTATCACGTCGGTGGTCAGAGTAACCTTTTACCAAATCCGGCTTCGAAACACGAGGATCCATATATATTTCATTAGCCCAATAAAGCACACGGACATCTACATACAATCTACACCTCACACTGTCAGGATTCGAACCCACGTCCCACGAGCCCATGATTGTGACCGGGGAACGCTACCTCTGGACCACCAGGATACTAAAAGCAGTCCTAGACTCTGTTATATTTCACACAAAACCTGTTCAACGAGCTTATGGCGCCGTAAACCTCTAATGAGGACTACCCGTATCACGTAGGTGGTCAGAGTAACTTTTTATCAAATCCGGCTCCGAAACACGAGGATCGATATATATTTCATTAGCCCAATAAAAATAGCGGACTTCTACATACAATTAACACCTCACCCCGCCAGGATTCGATCCCACGGCCCACGAGCCCATGACTGTGACCGGGGAACATTACCTCTGGACCACCAGGATTCTAAAAGCAGTCCTAGACTCTGTTATATTTCACACAAAGCCTGTTCAACGAGCTTATGGCACCCTGAACCAATGATGGGGACTATCCGTATCACGTAAGTGGTCAGAGTAACGTTTTACCAAATCCGGTTTCGAAACACGAGGATCCATATATAGTTCATTAGCCCAATAAAGCACGCAGACTTCTACATACAATCAACACCTCACCACGCCTGGATTTTAACCCACGGCCCACGAGCCCATGACTGTGACCAGGGAGCACTACTTCTGGACCATCAGGATACTAAAAGCAGTAGTAGACTCTGCTATATTTCACACAAAGCCTGTTCAACGAGCTTATGGCGCCGTGAACCTCTAATGGGGATTACCCGTATCACGTAGGTGGGCAGAGTAAAGTTTTACCATATCCGTCTTCGAAACACGAGGATCCATATATATTTCATTAGCCCAATAAAGGACACGGACTTCTACATACAATCAACACCTCACCCTGCCAGGATTCGAACCCATGGCCCACGAGCCCATGACTGTGAACGGAGAATGCTACCTCTAGACCACCAGGAAAATAAAAGCAGTCCTAGACTCTGATATATTTCACACAAAGCCTGTTCAACGAGCTTATGGCGCCATGAACCTCTAATGGGGACTGCCCATATCACGTAGGTGGTCAGAGTAACGTTTTACCAAATCCCACTTCGAAACACGAGGATCCATATATATTTTATTAGCCCAATAAAGGAGGCAGACTTGTACATACAATGAACACCTCACCCCGCCAGGATTCGAACCCACGGCCCACTAGCCCATGACTGTGACCGGGGAACGCTACCTCTGGACCACCAGGATACTAAAAGCAGTCCTAGACTCTGTTATATTTCACACAAAGCCTGTTCAACGAGCTTATGGCGCCGTGAACCTCTAATGGGGACTACCCGTATCACGTAGGTGGTCAGAGTAACGTTTTACCAAATCCGGCTTCGAAACACGAGGATCCATATATATTTCATTAGCCCAATAAAGCACGCGGACTTCTACATACAATGAACACCTCACCCCGCCAGGATTCGAACCCACGGCCCACGAGCCCATGACTGTGACCGGGGAATGCTACCTCTGGACCACCAGGATACTAAAAGCAGTCCAAGACTCTGTTATATTTCACACAAAGCCTGTTCAACGAGCTTGTGGCGCCGTGAACCTCTAATGGGGACTACCCGTATCACGTCGGTGGTCAGAGTAACGTTTTATCAAATCCGGCTTCGAAACACGAGGATCCATATATATTTCATTAGCCCAATAAAGCACACGGACATCTACATACAATCTACACCTCACCCTGTCAGGATTCGAACCCACGTCCCACGAGCCCATGACTGTGACCGGGGAACGCTACCTCTGGACCACCAGGATACTAAAAGCAGTCCTAGACTCTGTTATATTTCACACAAAACCTGTTCAACGAGCTTATGGCGCCGTAAACCTCTAATGGGGACTACCCGTATCACGTACGTGGTCAGAGTAACGTTTTATCAAATCCGGCTTCGAAACACGAGGATCGATATATATTTCCTTAGCCCAATAAAAATAGCGGACTTCTACATACAATTAACACCTCACCCCGCCAGGATTCGATCCCACGGCCCACGAGCCCATGACTGTGACCGGGGAACATTACCTCTGGACCACCAGGATACTAAAAGCAGTCCTAGACTCTGTTATATTTCACACAAAGCCTGTTCAACGAGCTTATGGCGCCCTGAACCTATGATGGGGACTATCCGTATCACGTAAGTGGTCAGAGTAACGTTTTACCAAATCCGGTTTCGAAACACGAGGATCCATATATAGTTCATTAGCCCAATAAAGCACGCAGACTTCTACATACAATCAACACCTCACCACGCCGGGATTTAAACCCACGGCCCACGAGCCCATGACTGTGACCAGGGAACACTACTTCTGGACCATCAGGATACTAAAAGCAGTAGTAGACTCTGTTATATTTCACACAAAGCCTGTTCAACGAGCTTATGGCGCCGTGAACCTCTAATGGGGATTACCCGTATCACGTAGGTGGGCAGAGTAAAGTTTTACCATATCCGTCTTCGAAACACGAGGATCCATATATATTTCATTAGCCCAATAAAGGACACGGACTTCTACATAAAATCAACACCTCACCCTGCCAGGATTCGAACCCATGGCCCACGAGCCCATGACTGTGAACGGGGAACGCTACCTCTAGACCACCAGGAAAATATAAGCAGTCCTAGACTCTGATATATTTCACACAAAGCCTGTTCAACGAGCTTATGGCACCGTGAACCTCTAATGGGGACTACCCGTATCACGTAGGTGGTCAGAGTAACGTTTTACCAAATCCGACTTCGAAACACGAGGATCCATATATATTTCATTAGCCCAATAAAGGAGGCAGACTTGTACATACAATGAACACCTCACCCCGCCAGGATTCGAACCCACGGCCCACGAGCCCACGACTGTGATCGGGGAACGCTACCTCTGGACCACCAGGATACTAAAAGCAGTCCTAGACTCTGTTATATTTCACACAAAGCCTGTTCATCGAGCTTAAGGCGCCGTGAACCTCTAATGGGGACTACCCGTATCACGTAGGTGGTCAGAGTAACGTTTTACCAAATCCGTCTTCGAAACACGAGGATCCATATATATTCATTAGCCCAATAAAGCACGCGGACTTCTACATACAATGAACACCTCACCCCGCCAGGATTCGAACCCACGGCCCACTAGCCCATGACTGTGACCGGGGAACGCTACCTCTGGAACTACCAGGATACTAAAAGCAGTCCTAGACTCTGTTATATTTCACACAAATCCTGTTCAACGAGCTTATGGCGCCGTGAACATCTAATTGGGACTACCCGTATCAAGTAGGTGGTCAGAGTAACGTTTTACCAAATCCGTCTCCGAAACACGAGGATCCATATATATTTCATTAGCCCAATAAAGCACGCGGACTTCTACATACAAAAAACACCTCACCCCGCCAGGATTCGAACCCACGGCCCACGAGCCCATGACTGTGACCGGGGAACGCTACCTCTGGACCACCAGGATACTAAAAGCAGTCCTAGACTCTGTTATATTTCACACAAAGCCTGTTCAACGAGCTTATGGCGCCGTGAACCTCTAATGGGGACTACCCGTATCACGTAGGTGGTCAGAGTAACGTTTTACCAAATCCGTCTTCGAAACACGAGGATCCATATATATTTCATTAGCCCAATAAAGCACGCGGACTTCTACATACAATCAACACCTCACCCCGCCAGGATTCGACCCCACGGCCCACTAGCCCATGACTGTGACCGGGGAACGCTACCTCTGGAACTACCAGGATACTAAAAGCAGTCCTAGACTCTGTTATATTTCACACAAATCCTGTTCAACGAGCTTATGGCGCCGTGAACCTCTAATGGGGACTACCCGTATCACGTAGGTGGTCAGAGTAACGTTTTACCAAATCCGGCTTCGAAACACGAGGATCCATATATATTTCATTAGCCCAATAAAGCACGCGGACTTCTACATACAATCAACACCTCACCCTGCCAGGATTCGAACCCACGGCCCACGAGCCCATGACTGTGACCGGGGAACGCTACCTCTGGACCACCAGGATACTAAAAGCAGTCCTAGACTCTGTTATATTTCACACAAAGCCTGTTCAGACGAGCTTATGGCGCCGTGAACCTCTAATGGGGACTACCCGTATCACGTAGGTGGTCAGAGTAACGTTTTACCAAATCCGGCTTCGAAACACGAGGATCCATATATATTTCATTAGCCCAATAAATCACACGGACTTCTACATACAATCAACACCTCACTCCGCCAGGATTCGAACCCACGGCCCACGAGCCCATGACTGTGACCGGGGAACGCTACCTCTGGACCACCAGGATACTAAAAGCAGTCCTAGACTCTGTTATATTTCACACAAAGCCTGTTCAACGAGCTTATGGCGCCGTGAACCTCTAATGGGGACTACCCGTATCACGTAGGTGGTCAGAGTAACGTTTTACCAAATCCGTCTTCGAAACACGAGGATCCATATATATTTCATTAGCCCAATAAGGCACACGGACTTCTACATACAATCAACACCTCACCCCGCCAGGATTCGAACCCACGGCCCACGAGCCCACGACTGTGACCGGGGAACGCTACCTCTGGACCACCAGGATACTAAAAGCAGTCCTAGACTCTGTTATATTTCACACAAAGCCTGTTCAACGAGCTTATGGCGCCGTGAACCTCTAATGGGGACTACCCGTATCACGTAGGTGGTCAGAGTAACGTTTTACCAAATCCGGCTTCGAAACACGAGGATCCATATATATTTCATTAGCCCAATAAAGCACACGGACTTCTACATACAATCAACACCTCACCCGCCAGGATTCGAACCCACGGCCCACGAGCCCATGACTGTGACCGGGGAACGCTACCTCTGGACCACCAGGATACTAAAAGCAGTCCTAGACTCTGTTATATTTCACACAAAGCCTGTTCAACGAGCTTATGGCGCCCTGAACCTCTAATGGGGACTATCCGTATCACGTAAGTGGTCAGAGTAACGTTTTACCAAATCCGGTTTCGAAACACGAGGATCCATATATAGTTCATTAGCCCAATAAAGCACGCAGACTTCTACATACAATCAACACCTCACCCCGCCGGGATTTAAACCCACGGCCCACGAGCCCATGACTGTGACCAGGGAACGCTACTTCTGGACCATCAGGATACTAAAAGCAGTACTAGACTCTGTTATATTTCACACAAAGCCTGTTCAACGAGCTTATGGCGCCGTGAACCTCTAATGGGGACTACCCGTATCACGTAGGTGGGCAGAGTAACGTTTTACCATATCCGTCTTCGAAACACGAGGATCCATATATATTTCATTAGCCCAATAAAGCACACGGACTTCTACATACAATCAACACCTCACCCTTCCAGGATTCGAACCCACGGCCCACGAGCCCATGACTGTGACCGGGGAACGCTACCTCTGGACCACCAGGATACTAAAAGCAGTCCTAGACTCTGTTATATTTCACACAAAGCCTGTTCAACGAGCTTATGGCGCCGTGAACCTCTAATGGGGACTACCCGTATCACGTAGGTGGTCAGAGTAACGTTTTACCAAATCCGACTTCGAAACACGAGGATCCATATATATTTCATTAGCCCAATAAAGCATGCAGACTTCTACATACAATCAACACCTCACCCCGCCAGGATTCGAACCCACTGCCCACGAGCCCATGACTGTGACCGCGGAACGCTACCTCTGAACCACCAGGATACTAAAAGCAGTCCTAGAGTCTGTTATATTTCACACAAAGCCTGTTCAGCGAGCTTATGGCGCCGTGAACCTCTAATGGGGACTACCCGTATCACGTAGGTGGTCAGAGTAACGTTTTACCAAATCCGGCTTCGAAACACGAGGATCCATATATATTTCATTAGCCCAATAAACAAAGCGGACTTCTACATACAATCAACACCTCACCCCGCCAGGATTCGAACCCACGGCCCACGAGCCCATGACTGTGACCGGGGAACGCTACCTCTGGACCACCAGGATACTAAAAGCAGTCCTAGACTCTGTTATATTTCACACAAAGCCTGTTCAACGAGCTTATGGCGCCGTGAACCTCTAATCGGACTACCCGTATCACGTAGGTGGTCAGAGTAACGTTTTACCAAATCCGTCTTCGAAACACGAGGATCCATATATATTTCATTAGCCCAATAAAGCACACGGACTTCTACATACAATCAACACCTCACCCCGCCAGGATTCGAACCCACGGCCCACGAGCCCATGACTGTGACCGGGGAACGCTACCTCTGGACCACCAGGATACTAAAAGCAGTCCTAGACTCTGTTATATTTCACACAAAGCCTGTTCAACGAGCTTATGGCGCCGTGAACCTCTAATGGGGACTACCCGTATCACGTAGGTGGTCAGAGTAACGTTTTACCAAATCCGGCTTCGAAACACGAGGATCCATATATATTTCATTAGCCCAATAAAGCACACGGACTTCTACATACAATCAACACCTCACCCCGCCAGGATTCGAACCCACGGCCCACGAGCCCATGACTGTGACCGGGGAACGCTACCTCTGGACCACCAGGATACTAAAAGCAGTCCTAGACTCTGTTATATTTCACACAAAGCCTGTTCAACGAGCTTATGGCGCCGTGAACCTCTAATGGGGACTACCCGTATCACGTAGGTGGTCAGAGTAACGTTTTACCAAATCCGGCTTCGAAACACGAGGATCCATATATATTTCATTAGCCCAATAAAGAAAGCGGACTTCTACATACAATAAACACCTCACCCCGCCAGGATTCGAACCCACGGCCCACGAGCCCATGACTGTGACCGGGAACGCTACCTCTGGACCACCAGGATACTAAAAGCAGTCCTAGACTCTGTTATATTTCACACAAAGCCTGTTCAACGAGCTTATGGCGCCGTGAACCTCTAATGGGGACTACCCGTATCACGTAGGTGGTCAGAGTAACGTTTTACCAAATCCGGCTTCGAAACACGAGGATCCATATATATTTCATTAGCCCAATAAAGCACGCGGACTTCTACATACAATCAACACCTCACCCCGCCAGGATTCGAACCCACGGCCCACGAGCCCATGACTGTGACCGGGAACGCTACCTCTGGACCACCAGGATACTAAAAGCAGTCCTAGACTCTGTTATATTTCACACAAAGCCTGTTCAACGAGCTTATGGCGCCGTGAACCTCTAATGGGGACTACCCGTATCACGTAGGTGGTCAGAGTAACGTTTTACCATATCCGTCTTCGAAACACGAGGATCCATATATATTTCATTAGCCCAATAAAGGACACGGACTTCTACATACAATCAACACCTCACCCTGCCAGGATTCGAACCCATGGCCCACGAGCCCATGACTGTGAACGGGGAACGCTACCTCTGGACCACCAGGATACTAAAAGCAGTCCTAGACTCTGTTATATTTCACACAAAGCCTGTTCAACGAGCTTATGGCGCCGTGAACCTCTAATGGGGACTACCCGTATCACGTAGGTGGTCAGAGTAACGTTTTACCAAATCCGTCTTCGAAACACGAGGATCCATATATATTTCATTAGCCCAATAAAGCACGCGGACTTCTACATACAATCAACACCTCACCCCGCCAGGATTCGAACCCACGGCCCACGAGCCCACGACTGTGATCGGGGAACGCTACCTCTGGACCACCAGGATACTAAAAGCAGTCCTAGACTCTGTTATATTTCACACAAAGCCTGTTCAACGAGCTTATGGCGCCGTGAACCTCTAATGGGGACTACCGTATCACGTAGGTGGTCAGAGTAACGTTTTACCAAATCCGTCTTCGAAACACGAGGATCCATATATATTTCATTAGCCCAATAAAGCACGCGGACTTCTACATACAATCAACACCTCACCCCGCCAGGATTCGAACCCACGGCCCACTAGCCCATGACTGTGACCGGGGAACGCTACCTCTGGACCACCAGGATACTAAAAGCAGTCCTAGACTCTGTTATATTTCACACAAAGCCTGTTCAACGAGCTTATGGCGCCGTGAACCTCTAATGGGAACTACCCGTATCACTTAGGTGGTCAGAGTAACGTTTTACCATATCCGTCTTCGAAACACGAGGATCCATATATATTTCATTAGCCCAATAAAGGATGCAGACTTGTACATACAATGAACACCTCACCCCGCCAGGATTCGAACCCACTGCCCACGAGCCCATGACTGTGACCGCGGAACGCTACCTCTGAACCACCAGGATACTAAAAGCAGTCCTAGAGTCTGTTATATTTCAAACAAAGCCTGTTCAGCGAGCTTATGGCGCCGTGAACCTCTAATGGGGACTACCCGTATCACGTAGGTGGTCAGAGTAGCGTTTTACCAAATCCGGCATCGAAACACGAGGATCCATATATATTTCATTATCCCAATAAATCACGCGGACTTCTACATACAATCAACACCTCACCCCGCCAGGATTCGAACCCACGGCCCACGAGCCCACGACTGTGACCGGGGAACGCTACCTCTGGACCACCAGGATACTAAAAGCAGTCCTAGACTCTGTTATATTTCACACAAAGCCTGTTCAACGAGCTTATGGCGCCGTGAACCTCTAATGGGGACTACCCGTATCACGTAGGTGGTCAGAGTAACGTTTTACCAAATCCGGCTTCGAAACACGAGGATCGATATATATTTCATTAGCCCAATAAAATAGCGGACTTCTACATGCAATTAACACCTCACCCCGCCAGGATTCGATCCCACGGCCCACGAGCCCATGACTGTGACCGGGGAACATTACCTCTGGACCACCAGGATACTAAAAGCAGTCCTAGACTCTGTTATATTTCACACAAAGCCTGTTCAACGAGCTTATGGCGCCGTGAACCTCTAATGGGACTACCTGTATCACGTAGGTGGTCAGAGTAACGTTTTACCAAATCCGGCTTCGAAACACGAGGATCGATATATATTTCATTAGCCCAATAAAAATAGCGGACTTCTACATACAATTAACACCTCACCCCGCCAGGATTCGATCCCACGGCCCACGAGCCCATGACTGTGACCGGGGAACATTACCTCTGGACCACCAGGATACTAAAAGCAGTCCTAGACTCTGTTATATTTCACACAAAGCCTGTTCAACGAGCTTATGGCGCCCTGAACCTATAATGGGGACTATCCGTATCACGTAAGTGGTCAGAGTAACGTTTTACCAAATCCGGTTTCGAAACACGAGGATCCATATATAGTTCATTAGCCCAATAAAGCACGCAGACTTCTACATACAATCAACACCTCACCACGCCGGGATTTAAACCCACGGCCCACGAGCCCATGACTGTGACCAGGGAACACTACTTCTGGACCATCAGGATACTAAAAGCAGTAGTAGACTCTGTTATATTTCACACAAAGCCTGTTCAACGAGCTTATGGCGCCGTGAACCTCTAATGGGGATTACCCGTATCACGTAGGTGGGCAGAGTAACGTTTTACCATATCCGTCTTCGAAACACGAGGATCCATATATATTTCATTAGCCCAATAAAGGACACGGACTTCTACATACAATCAACACCTCACCCTGCCAGGATTCGAACCCATGACCCACGAGCCCATGACTGTGAACGGGGAACGCTACCTCTGGACCACCAGGAAACTAAAAGCAGTCCTAGACTCTGTTATATTTCACACAAAGCCTGTTCAACGAGCTTATGGCGCCATGAACCTCTAATGGGGACTACCCGTATCACGTAGGTGGTCAGAGTAACGTTTTACCAAATCCGACTTCGAAACACGAGGATCCATATATATTTCATTAGCCCAATAAAGGAGGCAGACTTGTACATACAATCAACACCTCACCCCGCCAGGATTCGAACCCACGGCCCACGAGCCCACGACTGTGATCGGGAATGCTACCTCTGGACCACCAGGATACTAAAAGCAGTCCAAGACTCTGTTATATTTCACACAAAGCCTGTTCAACGAGCTTGTGGCGCCGTGAACGTCTAATGGGGACTACCCGTATCACGTCGGTGGTCAGAGTAACCTTTTACCAAATCCGGCTTCGAAACACGAGGATCCATATATATTTCATTAGCCCAATAAAGCACACGGACATCTACATACAATCAACACCTCACACTGTCAGGATTCGAACCCACGTCCCACGAGCCCATGATTGTGACCGGGGAACGCTACCTCTGGACCACCAGGATACTAAAAGCAGTCCTAGACTCTGTTATATTTCACACAAACCTGTTCAACGAGCTTATGGCGCCGTAAACCTCTAATGAGGACTACCCGTATCACGTAGGTGGTCAGAGTAACGTTTTACCAAATCCGGCTTCGAAACACGAGGATCGATATATATTTCATTAGCCCAATAAAAATAGCGGACTTCTACATACAATTAACACCTCACCCCGCCAGGATTCGATCCCACGGCCCACGAGCCCATGACTGTGACCGGGGAACATTACCTCTGGACCACCAGGATTCTAAAAGCAGTCCTAGACTCTGTTATATTTCACACAAAGCCTGTTCAACGAGCTTATGGCACCCTGAACCTATGATGGGGACTATCCGTATCACGTAAGTGGTCAGAGTAACGTTTTACCAAATCCGGTTTCGAAACACGAGGATCCATATATAGTTCATTAGCCCAATAAAGCACGCAGACTTCTACATACAATCAACACCTCACCACGCCGGGATTTAAACCCACGGCCCACGAGCCCATGACTGTGACCAGGGAACACTACTTCTGGACCATCAGGATACTAAAAGCAGTAGTAGACTCTGTTATATTTCACACAAAGCCTGTTCAACGAGCTTATGGCGCCGTGAACCTCTAATGGGGATTACCCGTATCACGTAGGTGGGCAGAGTAACGTTTTACCATATCCGTCTTCGAAACACGAGGATCCATATATATTTCATGAGCCCAATAAAGGACACGGACTTCTACATAAAATCAACACCTCACCCTGCCAGGATTCGAACCCATGGCCCACGAGCCCATGACTGTGAACGGGGAACGCTACCTCTAGACCACCAGGAAAATAAAAGCAGTCCTAGACTCTGATATATTTCACACAAAGCCTGTTCAACGAGCATATGGCGCCATGAACCTCTAATGGGGACTGCCCATATCACGTAGGTGGTCAGAGTAACGTTTTACCAAATCCGACTTCGAAACACGAGGATCCATATATATTTTATTAGCCCAATAAAGGAGGCAGACTTGTACATACAATGAACACCTCACCCCGCCAGGATTCGAACAAACGGCCCACGAGCCCACGACTGTGATCGGGGAACGCTACCTCTGGACCACTAGGATACTAAAAGCAGTCCTACAGTCTGTTATATGTCAAACAAAGCCTGTTCAGCGAGCTTATGGCGCCGTGAACCTCTAATGGGGACTACCCGTATCACGTAGGTGGTCAGAGTAGCGTTTTACCAAATCCGGCATCGAAACACCAGGATCCATATATATTTCATTATCCCAATAAATCACGCGGACTTCTACATACAATCAACACCTCACCCCGCCAGGATTCGAACCCACGGCCCACGAGCCCACGACTGTGATCGGGGAACGCTACCTCTGGACCACCAGGATACTAAAAGCAGTCCTAGACTCTGTTATATTTCACACAAAACCTGTTCATCGAGCTTAAGGCGCCGTGAACCTCTAATGGGGACTACCCGTATCACGCAGGTGGTCAGAGTAACGTTTTACCAAATCCCTCTTCGAAATACGGGGATCCATATATATTTCATTAGCCCAATAAAGCACGCGGACTTGTACATACAATGAACACCTCACCCCGCCAGGATTCGACCCCACGGCCCACTAGCCCATGACTGTGACCGGGGAAAGCTACCTCTGGAACTACCAGGATACTAAAAGCAGTCCTAGACTCTGTTATATTTCACACAAATCCTGTTCAACGAGCTTATGGCGCCGTGAACCTCAAATGGGAACTACCCGTATCACTTAGGTGGCCAGAGTAACGTTTTACCATATCCGTCTCCGAAACACGAGGATCCATATATATTTCATTATCCCAATAAATCACGCGGACTTCTACATACAAAAAGCACCTCACCCCGCCAGGGTTCGAACCCACGGCCCACGAGCCCAAGACTGTGATCGGGGAACTCTACCTCTGGACCACAAGGATACCAAAAGCAGTCCAAGACTCTGTAATATTTCAAACAAAGCCTGTTCAGAGAGCTTATGGCGCCGTGAACCTCTAATGGGGACTACCCGTATCACGTAGGTGGTCAGATTTGCGTTTTACCAAATCCGGCATGGAAACACGAGGATCCATATATATTTCATTATCCCAATAAATCAACGGACTTCTACATACAATCAACACCTCACCCCGCCAGGATTCGAACCCACGGCCCACGAGCCCACGACTGTGAACGGGAAATGCTACCTCTGGACCACCAGGATACTAAAAGCAGTAGTAGACTCTGTTATATTTCACACAAAGCCTGTTCAACGTGCTTATGGCGCCGTGAACCTCTAATCGGGACTACCCGTATCAAGTAGGTGGTCAGAGTAACGTTTTAGCATATCCGTCTTCGAACACGAGGATCCATATATATTTCATTAGCCCAATAAAGCACACGGACTTCTACATACAATCAACACCTCACCCAGCCAGGATTCGAACCCACGGCCCACGAGCCCACGACTGTGACCGGGGAATGCTACCTCTGGACCACCAGGATACTAAAAGCAGTCCAAGACTCTGTTATATTTCACACAAAGCCTGTTCAACGAGCTTGTGGCGCCGTGAACGTCTAATGGGGACTACCCGTATCACGTCGGTGGTCAGAGTAACCTTTTACCAAATCCGGCTTCGAAACACGAGGATCCATATATATTTCATTAGCCCAATAAAGCACACGGACATCTACATACAATCAACACCTCACACTGTCAGGATTGGAACCCACGTCCCACGAGCCCATGATTGTGACAGGGGAACGCTACCTCTGGACCACCAGGATACTAAAAGCAGTCCTAGACTCTGTTATATTTCACACAAAACCTGTTCAACGAGCTTATGGCGCCGTAAACCTCTAATGAGGACTACCCGTATCACGTAGGTGGTCAGAGTAACTTTTTATCAAATCCGGCTTCGAAACACGAGGATCGATATATATTTCCTTAGCCCAATAAAAATAGCGGACTTCTACATACAATTAACACCTCACCCCGCCAGGATTCGATCCCACGGCCCACGAGCCCATGACTGTGACCGGGGAACATTACCTCTGGACCACCAGGATTCTAAAAGCAGTCCTAGACTCTGTTATATTTCACACAAAGCCTGTTCAACGAGCTTATGGCACCCTGAACCAATGATGGGGACTATCCGTATCACGTAAGTGGTCAGAGTAACGTTTTACCAAATCCGGTTTCGAAACACGAGGATCCATATATAGTTCATTAGCCCAATAAAGCACGCAGACTTCTACATACAATCAACACCTCACCACGCCGGGATTTAAACCCACGGCCCACGAGCCCATGACTGTGACCAGGGAGCACTACTTCTGGACCATCAGGATACTAAAAGCAGTAGTAGACTCTGCTATATTTCACACAAAGCCTGTTCAACGAGCTTATGGCGCCGTGAACCTCTAATGGGGATTACCCGTATCACGTAGGTGGGCAGAGTAAAGTTTTACCATATCCGTCTTCGAAACACGAGGATCCATATATATTTCATTAGCCCAATAAAGGACACGGACTTCTACATAAAATCAACACCTCACCCTGCCAGGATTCGAACCCATGGCCCACGAGCCCATGACTGTGAACGGAGAATGCTACCTCTAGACCACCAGGAAAATAAAAGCAGTCCTAGACTCTGATATATTTCACACAAAGCCTGTTCAACGAGCATATGGCGCCATGAACCTCTAATGGGGACTGCCCATATCACGTAGGTGGTCAGAGTAACGTTTTACCAAATCCCACTTCGAAACACGAGGATCCATATATATTTTATTAGCCCAATAAAGGAGGCAGACTTGTACATACAATGAACACCTCACCCCGCCAGGATTCGAACCCACGGCCCACGAGCCCACGACTGTGATCGGGGAACGCTACCTCTGGACCACCAGGATACTAAAAGCAGTCCTAGAGTCTGTTATATTTCAAACAAAGCCTGTTCAGCGAGCTTATGGCGCCGTGAACCTCTAATGGGGACTACCCGTATCACGTAGGTGGTCAGAGTAGCGTTTTACCAAATCCGGCTTCGAAACACGAGGATCCATATATATTTCATTAGCCCAATAAATCACGCGGACTTCTACATACAATCAACACCTCACCCCGCCAGGATTCGAACCCACGGCCCACGAGCCCACGACTGTGATCGGGGAACGCTACCTCTGGACCACCAGGATACTAAAAGCAGTCCTAGACTCTGTTATATTTCACACAAAACCTGTTCATCGAGCTTATGGCGCCGTGAACCTCTAATGGGGACTACCCGTATCACGTAGGTGGTCAGAGTAACGTTTTACCAAATCCGTCTTCGAAACACGAGGATCCATATATATTTCATTAGCCCAATAAAGCACGCGGACTTGTACATACAATGAACACCTCACCCCGCCAGGATTCGACCCCACGGCCCACTAGCCCATGACTGTGACCGGGGAACGCTACCTCTGGAACTACCAGGATACTAAAAGCAGTCCTAGACTCTGTTATATTTCACACAAAGCCTGTTCAACGAGCTTATGGCGCCGTGAACCTCTAATGGGGACTACCCGTATCACGTAGGTGGTCAGAGTAACGTTTTACCATATCCGTCTTCGAAACACGAGGATCCATATATATTTCATTAGCCCAATAAAGCACGCGGACTTCTACATACAATCAACACCTCACCCCGCCAGGATTCGAACCCACGGCCCACGAGCCCATGACTGTGATCGGGGAACGCTACCTCTGGACCACCAGGATACTAAAAGCAGTCCTAGACTCTGTTATATTTCACACAAAGCCTGTTCAACGAGCTTATGGCGCCGTGAACCTCTAATGGGGACTACCCGTATCACGTAGGTGGTCAGAGTAACGTTTTACCAAATCCGGCTTCGAAACACGAGGATCGATTTATATTTCATTAGCCCAATAAAGCACGCGGACTTCTACATACAATGAACACCTCACCCCGCCAGGATTCGAACCCACGGCCCACGAGCCCATGACTGTGACCGGGGAACGCTACCTCTGGACCACCAGGATACTAAAAGCAGTCCTAGACTCTGTTATATTTCACACAAAGCCTGTTCAACGAGCTTATGGCGCCGTGAACCTCTAATGGGGACTACCCGTATCACGTAGGTGGGCAGAGTAACGTTTTACCAAATCCGTCTTCGAAACACGAGGATCCATATATATTTCATTAGCCCAATAAAGCACACGGACTTCTACATACAATCAACACCTCACCCTGCCAGGATTCGAACCCACGGCCCACGAGCCCATGACTGTGACCGGGGAACGCTACCTCTGGACCACCAGGATACTAAAAGCAGTCCTAGACTCTGTTATATTTCACACAAAGCCTGTTCAACGAGCTTATGGCGCCATGAACCTCTAATGGGGACTACCCGTATCACGTAGGTGGTCAGAGTAACGTTTTACCAAATCCGACTTCGAAACACGATGATCCATATATATTTCATTAGCCCAATAAAGGATGCAGACTTGTACATACAATGAACACCTCACCCCGCCAGGATTCGAACCCACTGCCCACGAGCCCATGACTGTGACCGCGGAACGCTACCTCTGAACCACCAGGATACTAAAAGCAGTCCTAGACTCTGTTATATTTCACACAAAGCCTGTTCAACGAGCTTATGGCGCCGTGAACCTCTAATGGGGACTACCCGTATCACGTAGGTGGTCAGAGTAACGTTTTACCAAATCCGGCTTCGAAACACGAGGATCCATATATATTTCATTAGCCCAATAAAGCACGCAGACTTCTACATACAATCAACACCTCACCACGCCGGGATTTAAACCCACGGCCCACGAGCCCATGACTGTGACCAGGGAACACTACTTCTGGACCATGAGGATACTAAAAGCAGTAGTAGACTCTGTTATATTTCACACATAACCTGTTCAACGAGCTTATGGCGCCGTGAACCTCTAATGGGGACTACCCGTATCACGCAGGTGGTCAGAGTAACGTTTTACCAAATCCCTCTTCGAAATACGAGGATCCATATATATTTCATTAGCCCAATAAAGCACGCGGACTTGTACATACAATGAACACCTCACCCCGCCAGGATTCGACCCCACGGCCCACTAGCCCATGACTGTGACCGGGGAACGCTACCTCTGGAACTACCAGGATACTAAAAGCAGTCCTAGACTCTGTTATATTTCACACAAATCCTGTTCAACGAGCTTATGGCGCCGTGAACCTCTAATGGGAACTACCCGTATCACTTAGGTGGTCAGAGTAACGTTTTACCATATCCGTCTTCGAAACACGAGGATCCATATATATTTCATTAGCCCAATAAAGCACGCAGACTTCTACATACAATGAACACCTCACCCCGCCAGGATTCGAACCCACGGCCCACTAGCCCATGACTGTGAGCAGGGAACGCTACTTCTTGACCATCAGGATACTAAAAGCAGTAGTAGACTCTGTTATATTTCACACAAAGCCTGCTCAACGTGCTTAGGGCGCCGTGAACCTCTACTCGGGATTACCCGTATCAAGTAGGTGGTCAGAGTAACGTTTTACCATATCCGTCTTCGAACACGAGGATCCAAATATATTTCATTAGCCCAATAAAGCACACGGACTTCTACATACAATCAACACCTCACCCTGCCAGGATTCGAACCCACGGCCCACGAGCCCATGACTGTGAATGGGGAACGCTACCTCTGGACCACCAGGAAACTAAAAGCAGTCCTAGACTCTGTTATATTTCACACAAAGCCTGTTCAACGAGCTTATGGCGCCATGAACCTCTAATGGGGACTACCCGTATCACGTAGGTGGTCAGAGTAACGTTTTACCAAATCCGGCTTCGAAACACGAGGATCGATTTATATTTCATTAGCCCAATAAAGCACGCGGACTTCTACATACAATGAACACCTCACCCCGCCAGGATTCGAACCCACGGCCCACGAGCCCATGACTGTGAATGGGGAACGCTACCACTGGACCACCAGGATACTAAAAGCAGTCCTAGAGTCTGTTATATTTCAAACAAAGACTGTTCAGCGAGCTTATGGCGCCGTGAACCTCTAATGGGGACTACCCGTATCACGTAGGTGGTCAGAGTAGCGTTTTACCAAATCCGGCATCGAAACACGAGGATCCATATATATTTCATTATCCCAATAAATCAAGCGGACTTCTACATACAATCAACACCTCACCCCGCCAGGATTCGAACCCACGGCCCACGAGCCCATGACTGTGAACGAGGAACGCTACCTCTGGACCACCAGGATACTAAAAGCAGTCCTAGACTCTGTTATATTTCAAACAAAGCCTGTTCAACGAGCTTATGGCGCCATGAACCTCTAATGGGGACTACCCGTATCACGTAGGTGGTCAGAGTAACGTTTTACCAAATCCGACTTCGAAACACGAGGATCCATATATATTTCATTAGCCCAATAAAGGATGCAGACTTCTACATACAATGAACACCTCACCCCGCCAGGATTCGAACCCACTGCCCACGAGCCCATGACTGTGACCGCGGAACGCTACCTCTGGACCACCAGGATACTAAAAGCAGTCCTAGACTCTGTTATATTTCAAACAAAGCCTGTTCAACGAGCTTATGGCGCCGTGAACCTCTAATGGGGACTACCCGTATCACGTAGGTGGTCAGAGTAACGTTTTACCAAATCCGGCTTCGAAACACGAGGATCGATATATATTTCATTAGCCCAATAAAAATAGCAGACTTCTACATACAATCAACACCTCACCACGCCGGGATTTAAACCCACGTCCCACGAGCCCATGACTGTGACCAGGGAACTCTACTTCTGGACCATCAGGATACTAAAAGCAGTAGTAGACTCTGTTATATTTCACACAAAGCCTGTTCAACGAGCTTATGGCGCCGTGAACCTCTAATGGGGACTACCCGTATCACGTAGGTGGTCAGAGTAACGTTTTACCATATCCGTCTTCGAAACACGAGGATCCATATATATTTCATTAGCCCAATAAAGGACACGGACTTCTACATACAATCAACACCTCACCCTGCCAGGATTCGAACCCATGGCCCACGAGCCCATGACTGTGAACGGGGAACGCTACCTCTGGACCACCAGGATACTAAAAGCAGTCCTAGACTCTGTTATATTTCACACAAAACCTGTTCATTGAGCTTAAGGCGCGGTGAACCTCTAATGGAGACTACCCGTATCACGCAGGTGGTCAGAGTAACGTTTTACCATATCAGTCTTCGAAACACGATGATCCATATATATTTTATTAGCCCAATAAACCACGCGGACTTGTACATACAATGAACACCTCACGCCGCCAGGAGTCGACCGCACGGCCCACTAGCCCATGACTGTGACCGGGGAACGCTACCTCTGGACCACCAGGATACTAAAAGCAGTCCTAGACTCTGTTATATTTCACACAAATCCTGTTCAACGAGCTTATGGCGCCGTGAACCTCTAATGGGGACTACCCGTATCACGTAGGTGGTCAGAGTAACGTTTTACCAAATCCGGCTTCGAAACACGAGGATCGATATATATTTCATTAGCCCAATAAAAATAGCGGACTTCTACATGCAATTAACACCTCACCCCGCCAGGATTCGATCCCACGGCCCACGAGCCGATGACTGTGACAGGGGAACGCTACTTCTGGACCATCAGGATACTAAAAGCAGTAGTAGAATCTGCTATATTTCACACAAAGCCTGTTCAACGAGCTTATGGCGCCGTGAACCTCTAATGGGGACTACCCGTATCACGTAGGTGGTCAGAGTAACGTTTTACCATATCCGTCTTCGAAACACGAGGATCCATATATATTTCATTAGCCCAATAAAGGACACGGACTTCTACATACAATCAACACCTCACCCTGCCAGGATTCGAACCCATGGCCCACGAGCCCATGACTGTGACCGGGGAACGCTACCTCTGGACCACCAGGATACTAAAAGCAGTCCTAGACTCTGTTATATTTCACACAAAGCCTGTTCAACGAGCTTATGGCGCCGTGAACCTCTAATGGGGACTACCCGTATCACATAGGTGGTCAGAGTAACGTTTTACCAAATCCGTCTTCGAAACACGAGGATCCATATATAGTTCATTAGCCCAATAAAGCACGCAGACTTCTACATACAATCAACACCTCACCCCGCCAGGATTCGAACCCACGGCCCACGAGCCCATGACTGTGACCGGGAACGCTACCTCTGGACCACCAGGATACTAAAAGCAGTCCTAGACTCTGTTATATTTCACACAAAGCCTGTTCAACGAGCTTATGGCGCCGTGAACCTCTAATGGGGACTACCCGTATCACGTAGGTGGTCAGAGTAACGTTTTACCAAATCCGGCTTCGAAACACGAGGATCCATATATATTTCATTAGCCCAATAAAAATAGCGGACTTCTACATGCAATTAACACCTCACCCCGCCAGGATTCGATCCCACGGCCCACGAGCCCATGACTGTGACCGGGGACCATTACCACTGGACCACCAGGATACTAAAAGCAGTCCAAGACGATGCTATATTTCACACAAAGCATGTTCAACGAGCTTATGGCCCCGTGAACATCAAATTGGGACTACCCGTATCAAGAAGGTGGTCAGAGTAACGTTTTACCAAATCCGGCTTCGAAAAACGAGGATCGATTTATATTTCATTAGCCCAATAATGCAAGCGGACTTCTACATACAATGAACACCTCACCCCGCCAGGATTCGAACCCACTGCCCACGAGCCCATGACTGTGACCGCGGAACGCTACCTCTGAACCACCAGGATACTAAAAGCAGTCCTAGAGTCTGTTATATTTCAAACAAAGCCTGTTCAGCGAGCTTATGGCGCCGTGAACCTCTAATGGGGACTACCCGTATCACGTAGGTGGTCAGATTAGCGTTTTACCAAATCCGGCATCGAAACACGAGGATCCATATATATTTCATTATCCCAATAAATCAAACGGACTTCTACATACAATCAACACCTCACCCAGCCAGGATTCGAACCCACGGCCCACGAGCCCACGACTGTGACCGGGGAATGCTACCTCTGGACCACCAGGATACTAAAAGCAGTCCAAGACTCTGTTATATTTCACACAAAGCCTGTTCAACGAGCTTATGGCGCCGTGAATCTCTAATGGGGACTACCCGTATCACGTAGGTGGTCAGAGTAACCTTTTACCAAATCCGGCTTCGAAACACGAGGATCCATATATATTTTATTAGCCCAATAAAGTACACGGACATCTACATACAATCAACACCTCACACTGTCAGGATTCGAACCCACGTCCCACGAGCCCATGAGTGTGACAGGGGAACGCTACCTCTGGACCACCAGGATACTAAATGCAGTCCTAGACTCTGTTATATTTCACACAAAACCTGTTCAAAGAGCTTATGGCGTCGTGAACCTCTAATGGGGACTACCCGTATCACGTAGGTGGTCAGAGTAACGTTTTACCAAATCCGGCTTCGAAACACGAGGATCGATATATATTTCATTAGCCCAAAAAAAATAGCGGACTTCTACATGCAATTAACACCTCACCCCGCCAGGATTCGATCCCACGGCCCACGAGCCCATGACTGTGACCGGGGAACGCTACTTCTGGACCATCAGGATACTAAAAGCAGTAGTAGACTCTGTTATATTTCACACAAAGCCTGTTCAACGAGCTTATGGCACCGTGAACTTCTAATGGGGATTACCCGTATCACGTAGGTGGGCAGAGTAACGTTTTACCATATCCTTCTTCGAAACACGAGGATCCATATATATTTCATTAGCCCAATAAAGGACACGGACTTCTACATACAATCAACACCTCACCCTGCCAGGATTCGAACCCATGGCCCACGAGCCCGTGACTGTGAACGGGGAACGCTACCTCTGGCCCACCAAACTAAAAGCAGTCCTAGACGCTGATATATTTCATACAAAGCCTGTTCAACGAGCTTATGGCGCCATGAACCTCTAATGGGGACTACCCGTATCACGTAGGTGGTCAGAGTAACGCTTTACCAAATCCGACTTCGAAACACGAGGTTCCATAAATATTTCATTAGCCCAATAAAGGATGCAGACTTGTACATACAATGAACACCTCACCCCGCCAGGATTCGACCCCACGGCCCACGAGCCCATGACTGTGACCGGGGAACGCTACCTCTGGAACTACGAGGATACTAAAAGCAGTCCTAGACTCTGTTATATTTCACACAAATCCTGTTCAACGAGCTTATGGCGTCGTGAACCTCTAATGGGAACTACCCGTATCACGTAGGTGGTCAGAGTAGCGTTATACCAAATCTGGCATCGAAACCCGAGGATCCATATATATTTCATTATCCCAATAAATCACGCGGACTTCTACATACAATCAACACCTCACCCAGCCAGGATTCGAACCCAAGGCTCACGAGCCCACGACTGTGACCGGGGTATGCTACCTCTGGACCACCAGGATACTAAAAGCAGTCCAAGACTCTGTTATATTTCACACAAAGCCTGTTCAACGAGCTTATGGCGCCGTGAACCTCTAATGGGGACTACCAGTATCACGTAGGTGGTCAGAGTAACCTTTTACCAAATTCGGCTTCGAAACACGAGGATCCATATATATTTCATTAGCCCAATAAAGGATGCAGACTTGTACATACAATGAACACCTCACCCCGCCAGGATTCGAAACCACGGCCCACGAGCCCACGACTGTGATCGGGGAACGCTACCTCTGGACCACCAGGATACTAAAAGCAGTCCTAGACTCTGTTATATTTCACACAAAACCTGTTCATCGAGCTTAAGGCGCCGTGAACCTCTAATGGGGACTACCCGTATCACGCAGGTGGTCAGAGTAACGTTTTACCAAATCCCTCTTCGAAATACGAGGATCCATATATATTTCATTAGCCCAATAAAGCACGCGGACTTGTACATACAATGAACACCTCATCCCGCCAGGATTCGACCCCACGGCCCATTAGCTCATGACTGTGACCGGGGACCGCTACCTCTGGAACTACCAGGATACTAAAAGCAGTCCTAGACTCTGTTATATTTAACACAAATCCTGTTCAACGAGTTTATGGCGCCGTGAACCTCTAATGGGAACTTCCCGTATCACTTAGGTGGGCAGAGTAACGTTTTACCATATCCGTCTTCGAAACACGAGGATCCATATATATTTCATTAGCCCAATAAAGCACGCGGACTTCTACATACAATCAACACCTCACCCCGCCAGGATTCGAAACCACGGCCCACGAGCCCACGACTGTGATCGGGGAACGCTACCTCTGGACCACCAGGATACTAAAAGCAGTTCTAGACTCTGTTATATTTCACACAAAACCTGTTCATCGAGCTTATGGCGCCGTGAACCTCTAATGGGGACTACCCGTATCACGCAGGTGGTCAGAGTAACGTTTTACCAAATCCCTCTTCGAAATACGAGGATCCATATATATTTCATTAGCCCAATAAAGCACGCGGACTTGTACATACAATGAACACCTCACCCCGCCAGGATTCGACCCCACGGCCCACTAGCCCATGACTGTGACCGGGGAACGCTACCTCTGGAACTACCAGGATACTAAAAGCAGTCCTAGACTCTGTTATATTTCACACAAATCCTGTTCAACGAGCTTATGGCGCCGTGAACCTCTAATGGGAACTTCCCGTATCACTTAGGTGGGCAGAGTGACGTTTTACCATATCCGTCTTCGAAACACGAGGATCCATATATATTTCATTAGCCCAATAAAGCACGCGGACTTCTACATACAATCAACACCTCACCCCGCTAGGATTCGAACCCACGGCCCACGAGCCCACAACTCTGATCGGGGAACTCTACATCTGGACCACGAGGATACTAAAAGCAGTCCAAGACTCAGTTATATTTCACACAAAGCCTGTTCAACGAGCTTATGGCGCAGTGAACCTCTAATTGGGACTACGCGTATCAAGTAGGTGGTCAGAGTAACGTTTTACCAAATCCGGCTTCGAAACACGAGGATCGATTTATATTTCATTAGCCCAATAAAGCACGCGGACTTCTTCATACAATGAACACCTCACCCCGCCAGGATTCGAACCCACTGCCCACGAGCCCATGAATGTGACCGCGGAACGCTACCTCTGAACCACCAGGATACTAAAAGCAGTCCTAGAGTCTGTTATATTTCAAACAAAGCCTGTTCAGCGAGCATATGGCGCTGTGAACCTCTAATGGGGACTACCCGTATCACGTAGGTGGTCAGATTAGCGTTTTACCAAATCCGGCATCGAAACACGAGGATCCATATATATTTCATTATCCCAATAAATCACGCGGACTTCTACATGCAATCAAAACCTCACCCCGCCAGGATTCGACCCCACGGCCCACTAGCCCATGACTGTGACCGGGGAATGCTACCTCTGGACCACCAGGATACTAAAAGCAGTCCTAGACTCTCTTATATTTCACACAAAACCTGTTCAACGAGCTTATGGCGCCGTAAACGTCTAATGGGGACTACCCGTATCACTAAGGTAGTGAGAGTAACGATTTACCGAATCCGGCTTCGAGACACGAGGATCGATATATATTTCATTAGCCCAATAAAAATAGCGGACTTCTACATGCAATTAACACCTCACCCCGCCAGGATTCGATCCCACGGCCCACGAGCCCATGACTGTGACCGGGGAACATTACCTCTGGACCACCAGGATACTAAAAGCAGTCCTAGACTCTGTTATATTTCACACAAAGCCTGTTCAACGAGCTTATGCCGCCGTGAACCTCTAATGGGGACTACCTGTATCACGTAGGTGGTCAGAGTAACGTTTTACCAAATCCGGCTTCGAAACACGAGGATCGATATATATTTCAATAGCCCAATAAAAATAGCGAACTTCCACCTGCAATTAACACCTCACCCCGCCAGGATTCGATCCCCCGGCCCAGGAGCCTATGACTGTGACAGGGGAACATTACCTCTGGAGCACCAGGATACTAAAAGCAGTCCTAGACTCTGTTATATTTCACACAAAGCCTGTTCAACGAGCTTATGGCGCCCTGAACCTATAATGGGGACTATCCGTATCACGTATGTGGTCAGAGTAACGTTTTACCAAATCCGGTTTCGAAACACGAGGATCCATATATTGTTCATTAGCCCAATAAAGCACGCAGACTTCTACATACAATCAACACCTCACCACGCCGGGATTTAAACCCACGGCCCACGAGCCCATGACTGTGACCGGGGAACATTACCTCTGGACCACCAGGATACTAAAAGCAGTCCTAGACTCTGTTATATTTCACACAAAGCCTGTTCAACGAGCTTATGGCGCCGTGAACCTCTAATGGGGACTACCTGTATCACGTAGGTGGTCAGAGTAACGTTTTACCAAATCCGGCTTCGAAACACGAGGATCGATATATATTTCATTAGCCCAATAAAAATAGCGGACTTCTACATGCAATTAACACCTCACCCCGCCAGGATTCGACCCCACGGCCCACGAGCCCATGACTGTGACCGGGGAACATTACCTCTGGAGCACCAGGATACTAAAAGCAGTCCTAGACTCTGTTATATTTCACACAAAGCCTGTTCAACGAGCTTATGGCGCCCTGAACCTATAATGGGGACTATCCGTATCACGTAAGTGGTCAGAGTAACATTTAACCAAATCCGGTTTCGAAACACGAGGATCCATATATAGTTCATTAGCCCAATAAAGCACGCAGACTTCTACATACAATCAACACCTCACCACGCCGGGATTTAAGCCCACGGCCCACGAGCCCATGACTGTGACCAGGGAACACTACTTCTGGACCATCAGGATACTAAAAGCAGTAGTAGACTCTGTTATATTTCACACAAAGCCTGTTCAACGAGCTTATGGCGCCGTGAACCTCTAATGGGGATTACCCGTATCACGTAGGTGGGCAGAGTAACGTTTTACCATATCCGTCTTCGAAACACGAGGATCCATATATATTTCATTAGCCCAATAAAGGACACGGACTTCTACATACAATCAACACCTCACCCTGCCAGGATTCGAACCCATGGCCCACGAGTCCATGACTGTGAACGGGGAACGCTACCTCTGGACCACTAGGAAAATACAAGCAGTCCTAGACTCTGTTATATTTCACACAAAGCCTGTTCAACGAGCTTATGGCGCCATGAACCTCTAATGGGGACTACCCGTATCACGCAGGTGGTCAGAGTAACGTTTTACCAAATCCCTCTTCGAAATACGAGGATCCATATATATTTCATTAGCCCAATAAAGCACGCGGACTTGTACATACAATGAACACCTCATCCCGCCAGGATTCGACCCCACGGCCCATTAGCCCATGACTCTGATCGGGGAACTCTACCTCTGGACCACCAGGATACTAAAAGCAGTCCAAGACTCAGTTATATTTCACATAAAGCCTGTTCAACGAGCTTATGGCGCAGTGAACCTCTAATTGGGACTACCCGTATCACGTAGGTGGTCAGAGTAACGTTTTACCAAATCCGGCTTCGAAACACGAGGATCCATATATATTTCATTAGCCCAATAAAGCACGCGGACTTCTTCATACAATGAACACCTCACCCCGCCAAGATTCGAACCCACTGCCCACGAGCCCATGAATGTGACCGCGGAACGCTACCTCTGAACCACCAGGATACTAAAAGCAGTCCTAGAGTCTGTTATATTTCAAACAAAGCCTGTTCAGCGAGCTTATGGCGCCGTGAACCTCTAATGGGGACTACCCGTATCACGTAGGTGGTCAGATTAGCGTTTTACCAAATCCGGCATCGAAACACGAGGATCCATATATATTTCATTATCCTAATAAATCACGCGGACTTCTACATACAATCAACACCTCACCCAGCCAGGATTCGAACCCACCGCCCACGAGCCCACGACTGTGACCGGGGAATGCTACCTCTGGACCACCAGGATACTAAAAGCAGTCCAAGACTCTTTTATATTTCACACAAAGCCTGTTCAACGAGATTTTGGCGCCGTGAACCTCTAATGGGGACTACCAGTATCACGTAGGTGGTCATAGTAACCTTTTACCAAATCCGGCTTCGAAACACGAGGATCCATATATATTTCATTAGCCCAATAAAGCACACGGACATCTACATACAATCAACACCTCACACTGTCAGGATTCGAACCCACGTCCCACGAGCCCATGACTGTGACCGGGGAACGCTACCTCTGGACCACCAGGATACTAAAAGCAGTCCTAGACTCTGTTATATTTCACACAAAACCTGTTCAACGAGCTTATGGCGCCGTAAACCTCTAATGGGGACTACCCGTATCACGTAGGTAGTCAGAGTAACGTTTTACCGAATCCGGCTTCGAAACACGAGGATCGATATATATTTCATTAGCCCAATAAAAATAGCGGACTTCTACATGCAATTAACACCTCACCCCGCCAGGATTCGATCCCACGGCCCACGAGCCCATGACTGTGACCGGGGAACATTACCTCTGGACCACCAGGATACTAAAAGCAGTCCTAGACTCTGTTATATTTCACACAAAGCCTGTTCAACGAGCTTATGCCGCCGTGAACCTCTAATGGGGACTACCTGTATCACGTAGGTGGTCAGAGTAACGTTTTACCAAATCCGGCTTCGAAACACGAGGATCGATATATATTTCAATAGCCCAATAAAAATAGCGGACTTCTACATGCAATTAACACCTCACCCCGCCAGGATTCGATCCCCCGGCCCAGGAGCCCATGACTGTGACCGGGGAACATTACCTCTGGAGCACCAGGATACTAAAAGCAGTCCTAGACTCTGTTATATTTCACACAAAGCCTGTTCAACGAGCTTATGGCGCCGTGAACCTCTAATGGGGACGATCCGTATCACGTAAGTGGTCAGAGTAACGTTTTACCAAATCCGGTTTCGAAACACGAGGATCCATATATAGTTCATTAGCCCAATAAAGCACGCAGACTTCTACATACAATCAACACCTCACCACGCCGGGATTTAAACCCACGGCCCACGAGCCCATGACTGTGACCAGGGAACACTACTTCTGGACCATCAGGATACTAAAAGCAGTAGTAGACTCTGTTATATTTCACACAAAGCCTGTTCAACGAGCTTATGGCGCCGTGAACCTCTAATGGGGACTACCCGTATCACGTAGGTGGTCAGAGTAACGTTTTACCATATCCGTCTTCGAAACACGAGGATCCATATATATTTCATTAGCCCAATAAAGCACGCGGACTTCTACATACAATGAACACCTCACCCCGCCAGGATTCGAACCCACGGCCCACGAGCCCATGACTGTGACCGGGGAACGCTACCTCTGGACCACCAGGATACTAAAAGCAGTCCTAGACTCTGTTATATTTCACACAAAGCCTGTTCAACGAGCTTATGGCGCCGTGAACCTCTAATGGGGACTACCCGTATCACGTAGGTGGTCAGAGTAACGTTTTACCATATCCGTCTTCGAAACACGAGGATCCATATATATTTCATTAGCCCAATAAAGCACGCGGACTTCTACATACAATCAACACCTCACCCCGCCAGGATTCGAACCCACGGCCCACGAGCCCACGACTGTGATCGGGGAACTCTACCTCTGGACCACCAGGATACTAAAAGCAGTCCAAGACTCTGTTATATTTCACACAAAGCTTATGGCGCCGTGAACCTCTAATTGGGACAACCCGTATCAAGTAGATGGTCAGAGTAACGTTTTACCATATCCGTCTTCGAAACACGAGGATCCATATATATTTCATTAGCCCAATAAAGGATGCAGACTTGTACATACAATGAACACCTCACCCCGCCAGCATTCGAACCCACTGCCCACGAGCCCATGACTGTGACTGCGGAACGCTACCTCTGAACCACCAGGATACTAAAAGCAGTCCTAGAGTCTGTTATATTTCAAACAAAGCCTGTTCAGCGAGCTTATGGCGCCGTGAACCTCTAATGGGGACTACCCGTATCACGCAGGTGGTCAGAGTAACGTTTTACCTTATCCGTCTTCGAAACACGAGGATCCATATATATTTCATTAGCCCAATAAAGGAGGCAGACTTCTACATACAATAAACACCTCACCCCGCCAGGATTCGAACCCAGGGCCCACGAGCCCACGACTGTGATATGGGAACGCTACCTCTGGACCACCAGGATACTAAAAGCAGTCCTAGACTCTGTTATATTTCACACAAAACCTGTTCA
Organism: Homarus gammarus; assembly: GCA_958450375.1. Taxonomy (NCBI): domain Eukaryota; kingdom Metazoa; phylum Arthropoda; class Malacostraca; order Decapoda; family Nephropidae; genus Homarus; species Homarus gammarus. Next base: position 293,283 of record CAUDMG010001305.1, read on the forward strand.
TCGAGCTTAAGGCGCCGTGAACCTCTAATGGGGACTACCCGTATCACGCAGGTGGTCAGAGTAACGTTTTACCAAATCCGGCTTCGAAACACGAGGATCGATTTATATTTCATTAGCCCAATAAAGCACGCGGACTTCTACATACAATCAACACCTCACCCCGCCAGGATTCGAACCCACGGCCCACGAGCCCATGACTGTGACCGCGGAACGCTACCTCTGAACCACCAGGATACTAAAAGCAGTCCTAGAGTCTGTTAAATTTCAAACAAAGCCTGTTCCGCGAGCATATGGCGCCGTGAACCTCTAATGGGGACTACCCGTACCACGTAGGTGTCCAGATTAGCGTTTTACCAAATCCGGCATCGAAACACGAGGATCCATATATATTTCATTATCACAATAAATCAAACGGACTTCTACATACAATCAACACCTCACCCAGCCAGGATTCGAACCCACGGCTCACGAGCCCACGACTGTGACCGGGGAATGCTACCTCTGGACCACCAGGATACTAAAAGCAGTCCTAGACTCTGTTATATTTCAAACAAAGCCTGTTCAACGAGATTATGGCGCCGTGAACCTCTAATGGGGATAATCCGTATCACATAAGTGGTCAGAGTAACGTTTTACCAAATCCGGTTTCGAAACACGAGGATCCATATATAGTTCATTAGCCCAATAATGCACGCAGACTTCTACATACAATCAACACCTCACCCCGCCGGGATTTAAACCCACGGCCCACGAGCCCATGACTGTGACCAGGGAACGCTACTTCTGGACCATCAGGATATTAAAGCAGTAGTAGACTCTGTTATATTTCACACAAAGCCTGTTCAACGAGCTTATGGCGCCGTGAACCTCTAATGGGGACTACCCGTTTCACATAGGTGGGCAGAGTAACGTTTTACCATATCTGTCTTCGAAACATGAGGATCCATATATATTTCATTAGCCCAATAAAGGAGGCAGACTTGTACATACAATGAACACCTCACCCCGCCAGGATTCGAAACCACGGCCCACGAGCCCACGACTGTGATCGGGGAACGCTACCTCTGGACCACCAGGATACTAAAAGCAGTCCTAGACTCTGTTATATTTCACACAAAGCCTGTTCAACGAGCTTATGGCGCCGTGAACCTCTAATGGGGACTACCCGTATCACGTAGGTGGTCAGAGTAACGTTTTACCAAATCCGGCTTCGAAACACGAGGATCGATATATATTTCATTAGCCCAATAAAATAGCGGACTTCTACATGCAATTAACACCTCACCCCGCCAGGATTCGATCCCACGGCCCACGAGCCCATGACTGTGACGGGGAACATTACCTCTGGACCACCAGGATACTAAAAGCAGTCCTAGACTCTGTTATATTTCACACAAAGCCTGTTCAACGAGCTTATGGCGCCGTGAACCTCTAATGGGGACTACCCGTATCACGTAGGTGGTCAGAGTAACGTTTTACCAAATCCGGCTTCGAAACACGAGGATCGATATATATTTCATTAGCCCAATAAAAATAGCGGACTTCTACATGCAATTAACACCTCACCCCGCCAGGATTCGATCCCACGGCCCACGAGCCCATGACTGTGACCGGGGAACATTACCTCTGGACCACCAGGATACTAAAAGCAGTCCTAGACTCTGTTATATTTCACACAAAGCCTGTTCAACGAGCTTATGGCGCCGTGAACCTCTAATGGGGACTATCCGTATCACGTAGTGGTCAGAGTAACGTTTTACCAAATCCGGTTTCGAAACACGAGGATCCATATATAGTTCATTAGCCCAATAAAGCACGCAGACTTCTACATACAATCAACACCTCACCCCGCCTGGATTTAAACCCACGGCCCACGAGCCCATGACTGTGACCAGGGAACACTACTTCTGGACCATCAGGATACTAAAAGCAGTAGTAGACTCTGTTATATTTCACACAAAGCCTGTTCAACGAGCTTATGGCGCCGTGAACCTCTAATGGGGACTACCCGTATCACGTAGGTGGTCAGAGTAACGTTTTACCATATCCGTCTTCGAAACACGAGGATCCATATATATTTCATTAGCCCAATAAAGGAGGCAGACTTCTACATACAATCAACACCTCACCCCGCCAGGATTCGAACCCACGGCCCACGAGCCCATGACTGTGAACGGGAATGCTACCTCTGGACCACCAGGATACTAAAAGCAGTCCTAGACTCTGTTATATTTCACACAAAGCCTGTTCATCGAGCTTATGGCGCCGTGAACCTCTAATGGGGACTACCCGTATCACGTAGGTGGTCAGAGTAACGTTTTACCATATCCGTCTTCGAAACACGAGGATCCATATATATTTCATTAGCCCAATAAAGGATGCAGACTTGTACATACAATGAACACCTCACCCCGCCAGGATTCGAACCCACGGCCCACGAGCCCATGACTGTGACCGCGGAACGCTACCTCTGGACCACCAGGATACTAAAAGCAGTCCTAGACTCTGTTATATTTCACACAAAGCCTGTTCAGCGAGCTTATGGCGCCGTGAACCTCTAATGGGGACTACCCGTATCACGTAGGTGGTCAGAGTAACGTTTTACCATATCCGTCTTCGAAACACGAGGATCCATATATATTTCATTAGCCCAATAAAGGAGGCAGACTTCTACATACAATAAACACCTCACCCCGCCAGGATTCGAACCCACGGCCCACGAGCCCACGACTGTGATCGGGGAACGCTACCTCTGGACCACCAGGATACTAAAAGCAGTCCTAGACTCTGTTATATTTCACACAAAACCTGTTCAACGAGCTTATGGCGCCGTGAACCTCTAATGGGGACTACCCGTATCACGTAGGTGGTCAGAGTAACGTTTTACCATATCCGTCTTCGAAACACGAGGATCCATATATATTTCATTAGCCCAATAAAGGATGCAGACTTGTACATACAATGAACACCTCACCCCGCCAGGATTCGAACCCACTGCCCACGAGCCCATGACTGTGAACGCGGAACGCTACCTCTGAACCACCAGGATACTAAAAGCAGTCCTAGACTCTGTTATATTTCACACAAAGCCTGTTCAGCGAGCTTATGGCGCCGTGAACCTCTAATGGGGACTACCCGTATCACGCAGGTGGTCAGAGTAACGTTTTACCATATCCGTCTTCGAAACACGAGGATCCATATATATTTCATTAGCCCAATAAAGGATGCAGACTTCTACATACAATCAACACCTCACCCCGCCAGGATTCGAACCCACGGCCCACGAGCCCACGACTGTGATCGGGGAACGCTTCCTCTGGACCACCAGGATACTAAAAGCAGTCCTAGACTCTGTTATATTTCACACAAAGCCTGTTCATCGAGCTTATGGCGCCGTGAACCTCTAATGGGGACTACCCGTATCACGCAGGTGGTCAGAGTAACGTTTTACCAAATCCGTCTTCGAAACACGAGGATCCATATATATTTCATTAGCCCAATAAAGCACGCGGACTTCTACATACAATGAACACCTCACCCCGCCAGGATTCGAACCCACGGCCCACGAGCCCATGACTGTGACCGGGGAACGCTACCTCTGGAACTACCAGGATACTAAAAGCAGTCCTAGACTCTGTTATATTTCACACAAAGCCTGTTCAACGAGCTTATGGCGCCGTGAACCTCTAATGGGGACTACCCGTATCACGTAGGTGGTCAGAGTAACGTTTTACCATATCCGTCTTCGAAACACGAGGATCCATATATATTTCATTAGCCCAATAAAGCACGCGGACTTCTACATACAATCAACACCTCACCCCGCCAGGATTCGAACCCACGGCCCACGAGCCCACGACTGTGATCGGGGAACGCTACCTCTGGACCACCAGGATACTAAAAGCAGTCCTAGACTCTGTTATATTTCACACAAAACCTGTTCATCGAGCTTAAGGCGCCGTGAACCTCTAATGGGGACTACCCGTATCACGCAGGTGGTCAGAGTAACGTTTTACCAAATCCGGCTTCGAAACACGAGGATCCATATATATTTCATTAGCCCAATAAAGGATGCAGACTTGTACATACAATGAACACCTCACCCCGCCAGCATTCGAACCCACTGCCCACGAGCCCATGACTGTGACTGCGGAACGCAACCTCTGAACCACCAGGATACTAAAAGCAGCCCTAGAGTCTGTTATATGTCAAACAAAGCCTGTTCAGCGAGCTTATGGCGCCGTGAACCTCTAATGGGGACTACCCGTATCACGCAGGTGGTCAGAGTAACGTTTTACCTTATCCGTCTTCGAAACACGAGGATCCATATATATTTCATTAGCCCAATAAAGGAGGCAGACTTCTACATACAATAAACACCTCACCCCGCTAGGATTCGAGCCCAGGGCCCACGAGCCCACGACTGTGATATGGGAACGCTACCTCTGGACCACCAGGATACTAAAAGCAGTCCTAGACTCTGTTATATTTCACACAAAACCTGTTCATCGAGCTTAAGGCGCCGTGAACCTCTAATGGGGACTACCCGTATCACGCAGGTGGTCAGAGTAACGTTTTACCATATCCGTCTTCGAAACACGAGGATCCATATATATTTCATTAGCCCAATAAAGGATGCAGACTTGTACATACAATGAACACCTCACCCCGCCAGCATTCGAACCCACTGCCCACGAGCCCATGACTGTGACTGCGGAACGCAACCTCTGAACCACCAGGATACTAAAAGCAGCCCTAGAGTCTGTTATATGTCACACAAAGCCTGTTCAGCGAGCTTATGGCGCCGTGAACCTCTAATGGGGACTACCCGTATCACGCAGGTGGTCAGAGTAACGTTTTACCTTATCCGTCTTCGAAACACGAGGATCCATATATATTTCATTAGGCCAATAAAGGATGCAGACTTCTACATACAATCAACACCTCACCCCGCCAGGATTCGAACCTCCGGCCCACGAGCCCACGACTGTGATCGGGGAACGCTTCCTCTGGACCACCAGGATACTAAAAGCAGTCCAAGACTCTGTTATATTTCACACAAAACCTGTTCATCGAGCTTAAGGCGCCGTGAACCTCTAATGGGGACTACCCGTATCACGCAGGTGGTCAGAGTAACGTTTTACCAAATCCGTCTTCGAAATACGAGGATCCATATATATTTCATTAGCCCAATAAAGCACGCGGATTTGTACATACAATGAACACCTCACCCCGCCAGGATTCGGCCCCACGGCCCACTAGCCCATGACTGTGACCGGGGAACGCTACCTCTGGAACTACCAGGCTACTAAAAGCAATCCTAGACTCTGTTATATTTCACCCAAATCCTGTTCAACGAGCTTATGGCGCCGTGAACCTCTAATGGGGAATACCCGTATCACGTAGGTGGGTAGAATAACGTTTTACCATATCCGTCTTCGAAACACGAGGATCCATATATATTTCATTAGCCCAATAAATCACGCGGACTTCTACATACAATCAACACCTCACCCCGCCAGGATTCGAACCCACGGCCCACGAGCCCACGACTGTGATCGGGGAACGCTACCTCTGGACCACCAGGATACTAAAAGCAGTCCTAGACTCTGTTATATTTCACACAAAGCCTGTTCATCGAGCTTAAGGCGCCGTGAACCTCTAATGGGGACTACCCGTATCACGCAGGTGGTCAGAGTAACGTTTTACCAAATCCGGCTTCGAAACACGAGGATCGATTTATATTTCATTAGCCCAATAAAGCACGCGGACTTCTACATACAATCAACACCTCACCCCGCCAGGATTCGAACCCACGGCCCACGAGCCCACGACTGTGACCGGGGAATGCTACCTCTGGACCACCAGGATACTAAAAGCAGTCCTAGACTCTGTTATATTTCAAACAAAGCCTGTTCAACGAGATTATGGCGCCGTGAACCTCTAATGGGGACTATCCGTATCACATAAGTGGTCAGAGTAACGTTTTACCATATCCGGTTTCGAAACATGAGGATCCATATATATTTCATTAGCCCAATAAAGGAGGCAGATTGTACATACAATGAACACCTCACCCCGCCAGGATTCGAAACCACGGCCCACGAGCCCACGACTGTGATCGGGGAACGCTACCTCTGGACCACCAGGATACTAAAACCAGTCCTAGACTCTGTTATATTTCACACAAAACCTGTTCAACGAGCATATGTCGCCGTAAACCTCTAATGGGGACTACCCGTATCACGTAGGTGGTCAGAGTAACGTTTTACCAAATCCGGCTTCGAAACACAGTGATCGATATATATTTCATTAGCCCAATAAAAATAGCGGACTTCTACATGCAATTAACACCTCACCCCGCCAGGATTCGAGCCCACGGCCCACGAGCCCATGACTGTGACCGGGTAACATTACCTCTGGACCACCAGGATACAAAAAGCAGTCCTAGACTCGGTTATATTTCACACAAAGCCTCTTCAACGAGTTTATGCCGCCGTGAACCTCTAATGGGGACTACCTGTATCATGTAGGTAGTCAGAGTAACGTTTTACCAAATCCGGCTTCGAAACACGAGGATCGATACATATTTCAATAGCCCAATAAAAATAGCGGACTTCTACATGCAATTAACACCTCACCCCGCCAGGATTCGATCCCACGGCCCACGAGCCCATGACTGTGACCGGGGAACATTACCTCTGGAGCACCAGGATACTAAAAGCAGTCCTAGACTCTGTTATATTTCACACAAAGCCTGTTCAACGAGCTTATGGTGCCCTGAACCTATAATGGGGACTATCCGTATCACGTAAGTGGTCAGAGTAACATTTAACCAAATCCGGTTTCGAAACACGAGGATCCATATATAGTTCATTATCCCAATAAAGCACGCAGACTTCTACATACAATCAACACCTCACCACGCCGGGATTTAAACCCACGGCCCACGAGCCCATGACTGTGACCAGGGAACACTACTTCCGGACCATCAGGATACTAAAAGCAGTAGTAGACTCTGTTATATTTCACACAAAGCTTGTTCAACGAGCTTATGGCGCCGTGAACCTCTAATGGGGATTACCCGTATCACGTAGGTGGGCAGAGTAACGTTTTACCATATCCGTCTTCGAAACACGAGGATCCATATATATTTCATTAGCCCAATAAAGGACACGGACTTCTACATACAATCAACACCTCACCCTGCCAGGATTCGAACCCATGGCCCACGAGTCCATGACTGTGAACGGGGAACGCTACCTCTGGACCACCAGGAAAATAAAAGCAGTCCTAGACTCTGTTTTATTTCACACAAAGCCTGTTCAACGAGCTTATGGCGCCATGAAACTCTATTGGGGACTACCCGTATCACGTAGATGGTCAGAGTAACGTTTTACCATATCCGGCTTCGAAACACGAGGATCCATATATATTTCATTAGCCCAATAAAGGAGGCAGACTTGTACATACAATGAACACCTCACCCCGCCAGGATTCGAAACCACGGCCCACGAGCCCACGACTGTGATCGGGGAACGCTACCTCTGGACCACCAGGATACTAAAACCAGTCCTAGACTCTGTTATATTTCACACAAAACCTGTTCAACGAGCTTATGGCGCCGTAAACCTCTAATGAGGACTATCCGTATCACGTAGGTGGTCAGAGTAACGTTTTACCAAATCCGGCTTCGAAACACGAGGATCGATATATATTTCATTAGCCCAATAAATATAGCGGACTTCTACATGCAATTAACACCTCACCCCGCCAGGATTCGATCCCACGGCCCACGAGCCCATGACTGTGACCGGGAAACATTACCTCTGGACCACCAGGATACTAAAACCAGTCCTAGACTCTGTTATATTTCACACAAAACCTGTTCAACGAGCTTATGGCGCCGTAAACCTCTAATGAGGACTATCCGTATCACGTAGGTGGTCAGAGTAACGTTTTACCAAATCCGGCTTCGAAACACGAGGATCGATATATATTTCATTAGCCCAATAAAAATAGCGGACTTCTACATGCAATTAACACCTCACCCCGCCAGGATTCGATCCCCCGGCCCAGGAGCCCATGACTGTGACCGGGGAACATTACCTCTGGAGCACCAGGATACTAAAAGCAGTCCTAGACTCTTTTATATTTCACACAAAGCCTGTTCAACGAGCTTATGGCGCCCTGAACCTATAATGGGGACTATCCGTATCACGTAAGTGGTCAGAGTAACGTTTTACCAAATCCGGTTTCGAAACACGAGGATCCACATATAGTTCATTAGCCCAATAAGCACGCAGACTTCTACATACAATCAACACCTCACCACGCCGGGATTTAAACCCACGGCCCACGAGCCCATGACTGTGACCAGGGAACACTACTTCTGGACCATCAGGATACTAAAAGCAGTAGTAGACTCTGTTATATTTCACACAAAGCCTGTTCAATGAGCTTATGGCGCCGTGAACCTCTAATGGGGATTACCCGTATCACGTAGGTGGGCAGAGTAACGTTTTACAATATCCGTCTTCGAAACACGAGGATCCATATATATTTCATTAGCCCAATAAAGGAGGCAGACTTCTACATACAATAAACACCTCACCCCGCTAGGATTCGAACCCAGGGCCCACGAGCCCACGACTGTGATATGGGAACGCTACCTCTGGACCACCAGGATACTAAAAGCAGTCCTAGACTCTGTTATATTTCACACAAAACCTGTTCATCGAGCTTAAGGCGCCGTGAACCTCTAATGGGGACTACCCGTATCACGCAGGTGGTCAGAGTAACGTTTTACCATATCCGTCTTCGAAACACGAGGATCCATATATATTTCATTAGCCCAATAAAGGATGCAGACTTGTACATACAATGAACACCTCACCCCGCCAGCATTCGAACCCACTGCCCACGAGCCCATGACTGTGACTGCGGAACGCAACCTCTGAACCACCAGGATACTAAAAGCAGCCCTAGAGTCTGTTATATGTCAAACAAAGCCTGTTCAGCGAGCTTATGGCGCCGTGAACCTCTAATGGGGACTACCCGTATCACGCAGGTGGTCAGAGTAACGTTTTACCTTATCCGTCTTCGAAACACGAGGATCCATATATATTTCATTAGCCCAATAAAGGAGGCAGACTTCTACATACAATAAACACCTCACCCCGCTAGGATTCGAACCCAGGGCCCACGAGCCCACGACTGTGATATGGGAACGCTACCTCTGGACCACCAGGATACAAAAAGCAGTCCTAGACTCTGTTATATTTCACACAAAACCTGTTCATCGAGCTTAAGGCGCCGTGAACCTCTAATGGGGACTACCCGTATCACGCAGGTGGTCAGAGTAACGTTCTACCATATCCGTCTTCGAAACACGAGGATCCATATATATTTCATTAGCCCAATAAAGGATGCAGACTTGTACATACAATGAACACCTCACCCCGCCAGCATTCGAACCCACTGCCCACGAGCCCATGACTGTGACTGCGGAACGCAACCTCTGAACCACCAGGATACTAAAAGCAGCCCTAGAGTCTGTTATATGTCAAACAAAGCCTGTTCAGCGAGCTTATGGCGCCGTGAACCTCTAATGGGGACTACCCGTATCACGCAGGTGGTCAGAGTAACGTTTTACCTTATCCGTCTTCGAAACACGAGGATCCATATATATTTCATTAGGCCAATAAAGGATGCAGACTTCTACATACAATCAACACCTCACCCCGCCAGGATTCGAACCTACGGCCCACGAGCCCACGACTGTGATCGGGGAACGCTTCCTCTGGACCACCAGGATACTAAAAGCAGTCCAAGACTCTGATATATTTCACACAAAACCTGTTCATCGAGCTTAAGGCGCCGCGAACCTCTAATGGGGACTACCCGTATCATGCAGGTGGTCAGAGTAACGTTTTACCAAATCCGTCTTCGAAATACGAGGATCCATATATATTTCATTAGCCCAATAAAGCACCCGGATTTGTACATACAATGAACACCTCACCCCGCCAGGATTCGGCCCCACGGCCCACTAGCCCATGACTGTGACCGGGGAACGCTACCTCTGGAACTACCAGGCTACTAAAAGCAATCCTAGACTCTGTTATATTTCACCCAAATCCTGTTCAACGAGCTTATGGCGCCGTGAACCTCTAATGGGGATTACCCGTATCACGTATGTGGGTAGAATAACGTTTTACCATATCCGTCTTCGAAACACGAGGATCCATATATATTTCATTACCCCAATAAATCACGCGGACTTCTACATACAATCAACACCTCACCCCGCCAGGATTCGAACCCACGGCCCACGAGCCCACAACTGTGATCGGGGAACCCTACCTCTGGACCACCAGGATACTAAAAGCAGTCCTAGACTCTGTTATATTTCACACAAAACCTGTTCATCGAGCTTAAGGCGCCGTGAACCTCTAATGGGGACTACCCATACACGCAGGTGGTCAGAGTAACGTTTTACCAAATCCGGCTTCGAAACACGAGGATCCATATATATTTCATTAGCCCAATAAAGGATGCAGACTTGTACATACAATGAACACCTCACCCCGCCAGCATTCGAACCCACTGCCCACGAGCCCATGACTGTGACTGCGGAACGCAACCTCTGAACCACCAGGATACTAAAAGCAGCCCTAGAGTCTGTTATATGTCAAACAAAGCCTGTTCAGCGAGCTTATGGCGCCGTGAACTTCTAATGGGGACTACCCGTATCACGCAGGTGGTCAGAGTAACGTTTTACCTTACCCGTCTTCGAAACACGAGGATCCATATATATTTCATTAGCCCAATAAAGGAGGCAGACTTCTACATACAATAAACACCTCACCCCGCTAGGATTCGAGCCCAGGGCCCACGAGCCTACGACTGTGATATGGGAACGCTACCTCTGGACCACCAGGATACTAAAAGCAGTCCTAGACTCTGTTATATTTCACACAAAACCTGTTCATCGAGCTTAAAGCGCCGTGAACCTCTAATGGGGACTACCCGTATCACGCAGGTGGTCAGTGTAACGTTTTACCATATCCGTCTTCGAAACACGAGGATCCATATATATTTCATTAGCCCAATAAAGGATGCAGACTTGTACATACAATGAACACCTCACCCCGCCAGCATTCGAACCCACTGCCCACGAGCCCATGACTGTGACTGCGGAACGCAACCTCTGAACCACCAGGATACTAAAAGCAGCCCTAGAGTCTGTTATATTTCACACAAAGCCTGTTCAGCGAGCTTATGGCGCCGTGAACCTCTAATGGGGACTACCCGTATCACGCAGGTGGTCAGAGTAACGTTTTACCATATCCGTCTTCGAAACACGAGGATCCATATATATTTCATTAGCCCAATAAAGGATGCAGACTTCTACATACAATCAACACCTCACCCCGCCAGGATTCGAACCCACGGCCCACGAGCCCACGACTGTGATCGGGGAACGCTACCTCTGGACCACCAGGATACTAAAAGCAGTCCTAGACTCTGTTATATTTCACACAAAACCTGTTCATCGAGCTTAAGGCGCCGTGAACCTCTAATGGGGACTACCCGTATCACGCAGGTGGTCAGAGTAACGTTTTACCAAATCCGTCTTCGAAATACGAGGATCCATATATATTTCATTAGCCCAATAAAGCACGCGGACTTGTACATACAATGAACACCTCACCCCGCCAGGATTCGACCCCACGGCCCACTAGCCCATGACTGTGACCGGGGAACGCTACCTCTGGAACTACCAGGATACTAAAAGCAGTCCTAGACTCTGTTATATTTCACACAAATCCTGTTCAACGAGCTTATGGCGCCGTGAACCTCTAATGGGGATTACCCGTATCACGTAGGTGGCAGAGTAACGTTTTACCATATCCGTCTTCGAAACACGAGGATCCATATATATTTCATTAGCCCAATAAATCACGCGGACTTCTACATACAATCAACACCTCACCCCGCCAGGATTCGAACCCACGGCCCACGAGCCCATGACTGTGACCGCGGAACGCTACCTCTGGACCACCAGGATACTAAAAGCAGTCCTAGACTCTGTTATATTTCACACAAAGCCTGTTCATCGAGCTTATGGCGCCGTGAACCTCTAATGGGGACTACCCGTATCACGTAGGTGGTCAGAGTAACGTTTTACCAAATCCGGCTTCGAAACACGAGGATCCATATATATTTCATTATCCCAATAAAGCACGCGGACTTCTACATACAATCAACACCTCACCCCGCCAGGATTCGAACCCACGGCCCACGAGCCCACGACTGTGACCGGGGAACGCTACCTCTGGACCACCAGGATACTAAAAGCAGTCCTAGACTCTGTTATATTTCACACAAAGCCTGTTCAACGAGCTTATGGCGCCGTGAACCTCTAATGGGGACTATCCGTATCACGTAGGTGGTCAGAGTAACGTTTTACCATATCCGTCTTCGAAACACGAGGATCCATATATATTTCATTAGCCCAATAAAGGATGCAGACTTCTACATACAATGAACACCTCACCCCGCCAGGATTCGAACCCACGGCCCACGAGCCCACGACTGTGATCGGGGAACGCTACCTCTGGACCACCAGGATACTAAAACCAGTCCTAGACTCTGTTATATTTCACACAAAACCTGTTCAACGAGCTTATGGCGCCGTAAACCTCTAATGGGGACTACCCGTATCACGTAGGTGGTCAGAGTAACGTTTTACCAAATCCGGCTTCGAAACACGAGGATCGATATATATTTCATTAGCCCA